>BGPR01043006.1:0-13082 GCA_013235015.1 Araneus ventricosus
ACTCAAAATGTCCCAGCTTGTCGTTTATCACTGTCTTCCCAATGAGTCATTATAATGCAGGGGTTAGGCCACGCTCAACTATAGATTAAAACTCAGCTAATAATAGTTATATGCTTACCAAATCAAGGCCAATAATAAGCGAGAAAGAATTTAATACAGTGTTAAAAAATTTAAAAAATAAAACAAAGAAATTGTCAAAATAAAACTGAGAAAGTCACTTGCTTTCACTTGACACTTAGTCATTGTGGGAATGTGGGGACATTGATACATTTTTTTGGGAAGTTAAAAAATGATTTTACCAACGGTAAACATCAGAACTAATACATTATATTTATACATTTGCTAATCTAATGAAGGATTTCAGCGGAATTTTCTTCATAAATGACATAATAAAATATTTATTACCCTTTTTTCCTAAAAATGGATTTGTATCAATCTGACCCCCACCAGGGGTACATTGATACGCACGGAAATATGGAAAATAATGATGATTAAAAGGTGTGGGATCTAAACAAAATTTGTTTTATCAATAAACTTTGCATTCCAAATCAAGGCTTAAAAGTTTAATAAAGTAACAACTTTTATTTTAATCAAAATTCAACATTTTTAATAAGACTGGAAAAATGGAAAAATAATGCCCCAGAAAATAAGTTATCCCTTCAAATATTAAAAGAGAATGTGTGTGTGTATGTAAAGATATTTTGGAGGGAGGAAATGTGTATCTCGGGATGTGTATCTGGGAAATTTTAATTATTTAAAAATTAATGGAAATTTTCTCGTTCTTTCTTGATGACTTACGAAAATAATATAGCACAGAAATAATTTTGACACCATCTGAAAATTCAAAAAATTATCGTTTCGATGGCATTAATTAATCTTCCGTAGAACTTTTTTCTTCAATTTAAAAAAAAAATCGTAAAAAATATTTTTAATTTAATTTACAAAAATATTTTTCATTTTTGTATTGAAATTCAAACTGTTTTCATTGTTTAAACAAATGCTTAATTGCGTGTTACTCTTAGATAGTTCACTTTTACGGTTTTTCCCTTTCTGAAGGCGATTTCGCAAAGTAGTTGCTGTTAAGGCACATTGATAAACACAGAAGATGCGTATCAATGTGCCCAGAGTCAATTGTATCAATCTGCACCAAGAGCCTTTTTTACTTAAAACAAGTGGTCAAGGAAAAACAACGCTAAAAACCCCAAAACTTAATATAATTCAGAAAAATAAATGTTTTTACCTAGTTTCTGAGTAGATTCCTTGGCAAGAAAACGTAATTAGTTAAAGAAATCACACAACAACTACTTAGAGTAAGATTTAGTTAGACTAGAAGATTAGAGGTTTGATTCATTTGTAAATTAACTTTTGACTTAACATGGCCTAAAAATACACGATGTGCAAATTAACTTTTGACTTAACATGGCCGAAAAATATACCGTGTGCTAAGGGTTACAGTGCCATATTTATGAGGGGATGTGAACATCTTTAGCCATTCCAATCAGCAGAATTGATTGACTGTATCAATGTTCACGCGTATCAATCTACCCCAACTCCCCCTATTCTATAGCTGGTCGATCTCTGATACATCAGTTGGCTGTAGTTAGGTTGTGGATTAAAATTCGGATTATAATCCGCTACAACAATATTATAGGTAGTCTTTTATCATTGTCATTCAGTTGATTGCACTATTGTTAGACACCTTTCAAAAATTAATTTTTTAAAAACCAATAATGTTACAACTACGGTTTTTCTACCTTCGGGGTACTTTTTTTTATAAATTTTTAAAATTTTGATGAAACATTCATGTTTTTAATGAAAATGAGTTATAAAACAAAAAATTCCGATGCAATTTCATTGGAAATTTCATTGACTTTCAAATTATAGGCAATTTTTAGCAAAGTTTTAATGAAAATTTGCACTTACGCCAAACCTCCTATATTTGAACATATTTCATCCATTTTTGCACAGTAAATAGCTAACATACTTTTCTGTGTTATGAACTAAAAGAATTTTAATACCTCTAAAAGTTTTGGAGATATTATAAACTTTGTAAACAAACTCGATTTTTTTTAAATCTTCGATTATTTTTACTAAAAAGTCATTAAAATAAATAAATACAGGCGGAGAGCTTAGATTTTAGCTCAGAACATAGCTAGAAACAAATAAAACATTTTGGTCAAATTTCATTTGAATATCTTAAAAATATTTTCCAAAATGATTTTTGCCACGAAGAAAAACATCGAAAAGCAAAATTTCTTATAAAACGCTTTTAAAGATTTTCATGCAGTACAAAAAATTTTGTATTCACATTAGAATCTTAAAACTCGCCATATTTACAAGTCAAACCCTCTTTTACTTGATTTTAAACGACTTTTGTGTTCTTTCATCTTTTTAGATTTTTTCTAAATAATTTTGTGTAGTAGGTAGTACTTTAGTCAAATGAATTAGTAGGTAGTCAAATATATCATAATTTATTAATATTTTTTTGTAATTCTCCTGCGTCCCTTTAATGTCTAAATATATGTGTGTTTTAACGTGTAGAAATTAACACCTAAATATAATAACATATACTCAGACTACGATAAGCGGATGTCAAATCAATGACATTTGAAAAAATATTTTAAAACATTTTGACGCACGAGTGGTTGCGGAAGAAACTGTATGGAAATTATTCTTTAGAGTTAAAATTTTTTTAAATCAAAGACTAGAACAATCAGTACTAACGTCTCATAATCTGTTGTCAATTACTGCATTTTCAGTTTGTTCAGAGTGAAACTAATTTCTAAATTCATATACTAACTAGTTTATTTTAACAAATATTCACGTTAATTGAACTGAATTTATGCTAGTTTAAGACTGGACGTTTAAGTTATTTTCAAATACTTTCCAGCTTACAAGCATTTGAGATTTCTATTGTTGAAAACATAATAGCTTTATAGTGTTCGCACTTTCAGCAGCAGTATTGCAAGTGCACTTAGGCTAAGATCTCGTGAAAAGCTAATTTTTAAAAGGAATAAGTTAATGAAAAAGCATTTTTTCGCAGTTTAAAAACAAATATCCCCTTCCCTCAAATTGATTTTTTTCTCTTCCTTTCATATAAAAAGTTTCTGTATTGTTCCTTTTTAGAGAAAAAATATTGGTTAGTCAAGTTTTTGAGAATTTTTTTCTCTCTATTCTTTTAAGAAACGAAGGACTTGAAAGAGCGAATTTTTTTGGATAGTCTTTAATAATTAACTTTATAAAAACAACTTTGCCTTAATAATAGAAGGTCACAATCTGAACCAGTAATTTAGACACAGCCTTAAAGTTCTTTGAAAATTGACTTACGGGAAAAAGTCAAAGAACGCTTAACTGCAGCATACAGGAATCTCACCAGACTTTAAAAAAGGAATCGGAATGAATTGGAGTATAAAGGTCTTTATGCTGTCAGTTCGTTTTGATTATTCTCAGTTCTTTCTTTTGAAGGTGATTTAAAAGTATTTTAAAACAGGCGGACTTAAATATCAATTTGTCCTGCTTAAAATATTATATTTTTTTCTGCTTTCCTTTTGGAATACCGATTAACACGCTGTTCGATTTAAAAATTCAAAATTTAAGAAGAAAATATATCAGATTCCATAGAAAAACATAATTCGTAGTTCATTAGTGTATTTTAAATGCTTTATTATTTCTAATTAGAATAATCAGCTTATAATAATAAATAACAGTTTTTTAAAAACACAATTTTATTAGTTTACTAAAAAGTAGAAAATGGTTTTTTAAAATCAAAAATAAGGAATTAAAAACAAAATAGTATATGAGTAGGAAACTGGTAGTATTTTAATGGTATTTATAATATATATATTTTTAATTAATGTTTGGGAGTTTTCTTCCTTATGATATTCATTGTGGCTTAACTTTTTTATAATATTGTTCTCAACGCCAACCACTTTTATGATTTTATTTTCGTCTCCATAATTTGACAAAAAAATTATTTTCCAATTTTTAGTAAACTAATAAAATTGTTTCAATCAATCAAATCTATTTTTTTCAAGTCCAGAACCAGATTATGTCTTTTATATGAAATCAAAATTAATAGATTAACTGATAACTAATTTCTAAAAATATTAAAATATTGAATTGTCATCACAACTGTACAATATTTCGTGTTCTCAACGCCTACCACTTTTATTATTTTATTTTCGTCTCCATAATTTGATTAAAAATTATTTTCTAATTTTTAGTAAACGAATAAAATCGTTTCAATCAATCAAATCTATTTTTCTCAAGTCCAGAACCAGATTATGTCTCTTATATGAAATCAAAATTAATAAATTAACTGATAACTAATTTCTAAAAATATTAAAATATTGAACTATCATCACAACTGTACAATACTTCGGAACTTACGTACGTAAGAGAGTGAGTGAAAAACCGATTAAAAAATTCCATCTTTATAAATATAAAACAAGTCAATGTACAAAAGGTTTAGAATATGTCTTTTGGAAGAAAAATATAATTATATATTTTAAAGCTCATTAATATTGTTACTGATATATGGAAGTCTGCTTTCTCCATTTTATTTTCGAATTGATTTTATTTGAATTTTACAATAGCAATTAAAGAAAGTATACTTCATCAGGAGTTCTTTTCTACAAATAAATAAAATAAGTAAGAAAAATTCTAACGAGAGGTACGCCCCTAAACCACAGTTTTACTCTAACACGAATAAAGACTTGGCAAAACTCTCCTTCAACAATGAATCCTAGCGATTCTTTGTATCCTAGCGATTCTTTGCATCTTAGCGATTCTTTGTAATCTAGCGATTCTTTGTATCCTTTGTTGAATGCCTATTAACACGATATACGATTCGAAAATCCAAAGTTAACAAAGAAAAATATTTCTGATTTATAGTGATATCGAAAGGCTTTACCCTAACACGATCCGAAATCTAAGAAGTCCCCCGCCAATACGAACAGGTGGATGAAAAAAAACTGTTGAAGAAAATTTGATGAAAATGACATCTGGAATATGCCAATACAGTTCAAGGGACGATAGCACAGGTGAAACCAAGGGGTTAAGCATTTAATAAAAAAAGTTTAAGGAAAGGTCTAAACCTAGCCAAACAGTTGGAGGTTATGTCCTATATGAAGATTCTTCTTTGAACGAAGCACACACTTTAGATTGATCCTCAATTAAAGTTGATTGGAGGTAATAACGGAGAAAAAAATTAGTTAACATATATTAATATGTCATAATTTTGGTGAAAATTGCTTTAATAGATTATTCCTCTTAATTATAAAAAATATAATAGTATGTTTTTCTTTTTAAATTTTGGATCCTCGCCTGTCTTACGTACTACCAAAGTACTACGGAAGAAAGGTTAGGCTAGAATTTAAGTTCTATCAAAAACAAATCAAATTTCGCTTACATGGATTCACGAATCTAAGGACCATGTTATACAGGAATAATCTTTATATCAGTTGTGTTATATCAGTCAACTCATATCATGTGACTGAAACAGTTAGCCACTTCCATCATGATTTCAATAATTCACCCAAGGAAAGAGAATATATAAATCACAAGCTACCACAGACCCTTGCTACATGCGATAAAGTTGTTATTTATCTATTCTGTAACCATTATACTTCTTTGTGTAAATATTGTATTAAGAGAGATTGATAATTAAATTACATATTATTATGAAACATTAGTTTTATGATTTTATCTCGACGTTCTCACGAAAAATCTACGGCGCGGACCCGAACTGCACCTTTCTTATGTTTTATTTAGAGTAGCTTTTGATGGCGTCATCTGTTGACAGTATATAGAACTACATTTCGCGTATGCGCAGTAAAACATTATTTACTACAAATGCTCATATTTCCCGTAATATCCAAATTTTTGAATTCTAATTTTAATACAATGTTTCTTTTATGTATTGTCAAGTATTCTGTAAGTTTCGTACAATTCGAAAGAAAACTCTGCATGTTATAATAAAAAAACATGCGGAGTTTGAAATTTTCAATTGAATACCGATTTTTACTTATATTCTGATAAATATTTTTATTGTCTCACTTTGGGTCCTAATAATACTCCTCAAGCTCTTTAAAATGATACAAGAATCAACCTCCTTGTTAAATGCGTTTCCACACTACACTTATTTATAACCTTACATAAAGCTAATTCATAACAATCACGCGCATGCGCCTACACTGGTACGATGACGTCACAGGCAAAACAAATACTATGCGAAAAACTCTTACAGATATGATTTATCCGTTATGGGGTCAACCATTCTTTTCGCATTATTAGTCTCGTAGTTAATAGCGATTCAAATCGGACGGTATTTTGTAACACAAGAAAATTCTACCGACTATCACTGTAACGAGCGGAAAGACGTTTTCACGTCAAAAAAATTTAAACTATGATTCATCCATTTGTTTGTTTGTTTTTTTGCATGCAGTCGTTTCTTTGCCAGCTCCAAATGTTATGCAACATTCATATATTTTTTACAGAATAGCTGTTACGTTCCCATTTTTTCGCTTCACTCTTATAACTCTAATAATTAAATATACTGTTTTACTAACTTTCAAGAGAATAACAATATGCTATTGAACGAGAAACTTTATTTTCGAAAGACGAAGCTCATGTTACCGTCGAAAATTACTTGGCACGGATTTAACCATCCTCTGTCAACTGGTCTTTACTTCAGGCTGATAAAGATGAGGCGCTATTTTAGCTCTCTGATAAATCACTTAATTGCCTAATAAACAACGCTTCACATTTATAATTGTTGCACTCATCGTCATTAATAGTCATGAGTGTCAACTCTAGCTCGGTTGTTAGATTTTTATTTGGATAAATGAATGTAGTGAACTTTTGTTGCGCGTTAAGATAATAGTTTTTAACAGAATATGAAAGTGTTACGCATGCTCCTTAACAAAAGCGAGAATAAACTAACAGGAAGGACTTTTCCCATAAGAAATCATTATAAATTAAGCCTAATGATTTATTGACGAATCGTCAAATACAACACTTAAATAGATACAAAATGCTTTTCGTGTTGTAAACTGAGATGTCTCTTCATATTTATTAGATATTAGCAAGTCAAAGTAAGTAATGTAGTATTTAAAATTTCTACCCTGGGAACATAACAAATTATGACTTTACAACATAATGGACGGTTGATCAAGATTTGCTTAATATTATTTTTAATATTTTGAGAGACCTTCAATATTAGCGTTAATTAGCGCATTGCGATATATAAACGAAGATTTGTTTAAAAGGATATCATTGCCATTTGAACAAATGAAACTATATATAATGAGATATAAATTTCAGCTTAACAGTTAAAATGATTGTAAAAGACAATGAAACAATCAGAAGACCATCGATGAAATTACATAACATGTAGCTTAAATTTTTAAACAATAATTAAAACTTACTAATTTGTTAAATGTCATATTCTAGCAATGGATGTCATCACAATATTTTGCAATCCATCTAAAGTTCTAGTTATTTTTAAACCTTCTAAACATAAATTTCCTCAATATGAGGATATATATCTGATATATATCTTTTTTGAAAAACGAGACTACTTGAAGCATTGTTTGAAATATTTATTTTGTCTTCATGTTTTTCAAGCTATGTATTTGATATTGTTGTCTATGTTCTCTTCGTAATGTGTCGGAAGGGCCGCTGCGACCTGGTGGTAAGGTCTCGGCTCCGGGGCCGGTGGGATTCAGGCCCGAAATCCGATTCCATTGAAGATACGCCATGCATGGAGCCTGTTGCACCGTAACTCTTTCGCGTTCAATGGTTTTGCAGTGAAACCACACATTGAGCATTTTTTTTCTGATCATGGGCGAAACGTAGCGTCATTTTTCTTTTATATCTTAAGAGTCAGATATATAGGTCAACTTATATAAAAATTCCAGTTGAATACCGTTAGTATTCACAAAGATATTGGCATTGCAAGAGCTAAATTGCTTTCGATCTCCAAGAGAAACAAAATGATGAGGGTTCTTGCACAAATTGATATTTTTAAAATTGAATCTTCGAAAATAATATTGAATTTTCTGAAGGTTGAATATCCTGATTACTCTCGTATACTTATAAATTAAATACATAATTTAAATTCAATTTCGTTGATCACTTATTTGGAGGAAAAATAGTCCTTTACCGCTCATTGTTTCACAGTGAAACTACACATTTCTTGAAAATCAAAAATGCTAATTTTTTTTTCTTTACATATTTATGATCAGATACATGCCTAATACTCATTTTTGAAATAAATTTATTAATTTTCAAAACGAAACATGTAGTGAACTTTAAAGGGTTAAATCATGCGTAGTGGCCAAGCGTCCTCCCGCTGGTGTGGTGCGGAAGTTTGAAGAGTGGTGTGCTCCTCAGGTGTCGTCCTCGTCATCTGACGGACTAAACTAAACTAAACTCGTGATATGTCGGGAACTTATATAGAAAATATCTAATACTCAAAGAATGCACAGAATGATTGTAAAAATAATATTGAAAAATTCTATTTGACGATAAATTGTACAAAAGTGAAATGGAGCCTGTTGCACCTTAACCCATTCGCGTTCAATGGTTTTGCAGTGAAACCACACATTGAGCATTTTTTTACTGCTCATGGGCGAAACGTAGTGTCATTTTTCTTTCATATCTTAAGAACCAGATATATAGGTCAACTTATATAAAAATTCCAGTTCAATACCGTTAGTATTCACAAAGATATTGGCATTGCAAGAGAATTAATCATTAGAATAAATCCCGAAACGATTTATTCTTGTAAGCATTCTATGAACAGTATTTTTTCATTAAAAATTCATTGACATGATATTCAACCGATTTAATCAATACTGTTTGTTATGACAATCAGAGACGGTCAAAAATGCATAGGACGACAGGAAATTCTTATGGATTTTAAAGGGTATTATTCCAGAAAATGACTTTCTTCTTAGATATTTAAAAATTTCTTTATGATGTCAAACATATGAGATGCTTAGTTGTGTGTGCCAACGGAAGTTTGGTGGAATCTCGTCTTCAAAATAAGAGGAACGTTGGTCCGAATCTCATGTTTTGTGTACGAACCTAGAGCACTTATTTATGGCGTCAGTGATTATATATACTCATATCGGTCGGGTGCTGAGATTTGAAGAGTTTAAATCAGATCAGTGCCTCAGACACTCTTCCTGCCATCTGACAAAAATTATTAAAAATTACGGCAATTGAACCTCTCCCCTATAGACATAGTATAAGTGCTAAACGGGATTTCAATCTATTAAAACAAGCAAAAAATATCAGACGCTCCATGGCCTATTGTTTGTTCCTTTGATGCATATAAGAATGGCATAATCAATTTATGCAGAGAAATTTTTTTGTCGATTTCTGCTGTGGCCTGATGGTATCGATAATAAAAATTGATTAAAAGGAAAATAAAACAAAATTTTTCGGGTTGCATTGATAGAATCTACAAAACGCCTTGATATGATATTTAGAAATCCGCTTTAGCCTGTTATTTCACTAAAACGCGCTTGTGAAGCAATTCATATGCATTACGAAATGTGCACAAATTTTCCTCCTTCCTCTAACTTAAATATAATGGCTTGTCTATTTATATGGGTTGCCATTTATTTCGTCAACCTTTTAGATTATTGGGGAGAACAAAATAGCTTAGAATTTGTCCCTTTTCGGTCGGTAAATTGAATAAATTATCCTCCAAACACGAAATCTCAATAGAAATTAATTGGAGGTCGATTAATTCAATTTACTGGTTGGAATAAACTAAATCTTTACTTACTTATTACCAGCAATACATATATAATTTGTTAGTTGGGAAATAACTTACCAACTATTCACTTGTTAGTTATTCTTTATACCTCATTTTAATGTCTTACATAAATACCTCACAATCAACACAACGATCACTAACCTTTGTAAGTGCTGTTAACATCATATTATAACTGTGTTTTAAAAAGACTTGTAATGTGGAAGTATAGCTCAGCAAGAGAATTAGTAATCTGAATCTTTTCACTTTTTTCAGGATAATTTAATTAACAATAATTACAGATCACAAAATTAAGCATTTCCCTAATTCTTAAAGTTTTAAAGAATTCTACCCAAGACATTCTTCTCAGATTTCAGTGAAATTCCAGAGGTACAGGTTTGATTTTTCCTCATCATATGCTAAATGGTATTCGTATTTTAAGTATTCTATCCATTATCATAATCACGCAAATAATTACTGAACATAATACTAAACTATAAATAACAGCAATTAAGGTTCCTTCTGATAGCGATGAAAACAATTTTGTCTAATGTGACATTCAGAAGTTTCTAAATATTCATACCCAAGTAACGAAATTGTGGAGTGATTTCACGTAACTAATAATCGTATTTCTAAAAATCTATTAAACATAAGTGTAAATACATTTTAAGAAATTGCTTAAAATAAAAACAGGACGCATTAAATTTAAATTTAGATGTTTATCTTAATAAGATTATCAGTGAAAAATCAAAAGTTAACTCTTATTTCAACATTGGAATTTTAACCCGTCAACTTTGCATATTGGTAACACCAACTCTTTTGTGAAATTCCTGTTTCCCAGAGTTTAATTATTTGGCATCGTGTAATTCGTAAAATCAATTTACTCTTAAATGATCAGGATTTGAAATGAAGATTGCTTACTGTCACTCTGAAGTGCTGAGTTTGATACTATAATTCTTTAGTTTGATGCTTCTTGAAATGGCTTGAAAATTAGTATGTGTATTAGCTCTCTTTTTAATTTCTTATTTATACTTAATAAAATAAAACTTTATTTCGTGACGCTTTGAGCTTGTTACATAGTTTGTATTTTTATATTTACTTTCTCATTAAAATATATGATATAAATTATATAAGAAACCATTAATGAGAATAGGAAGTATTATAAAATACAAAATAAAATGTTCTTGTTCAAAATTATCATTTTCTTAAAATGACAATCGAATTAAATAAAATATATTTTCATTCCAGAAGGCCAAATTTCGATCTTTTGAGCTATGTTAAAGTGAATATTTTGAAACATATTGTATGCTTATTCCAACTCAGTTCTCATTTTCAAACAATTCTTGAGAACTGGACAGTCCTAAACTAAAGAACGAAACAAAGGAAGCAAATACAATAAGCTTTTGACGTGAAAACGTCTTTCCGCTCGTTACAGTGATAGTCGGTCAAACTTTCTTGTGTGACAAAATACCGTCAGATTTGAATCGCTAATAACTACGAGACTAATAATGCGAAAAGAATGGTTGATCCCACAATGGATAGATCATATCTATAAGAGTTTGCCGCATAGTATTTGTTTTGCCTGTGACGTCATCGTACCAGTGTAGGCGCATGTGCGAGATTGTTATCAATTTGCTTTATGTAAGGTTATTAATAAGTGTAGCGTGGAAACGCGCTTAGCTAGGAGGTTTATTCTGGTGTCATTTTAAAGAGCTTGAGGAGTATTACTAGGACCCAGAGTGAGACAAAAAATATTTATCATAATATAAGTAAAAATCGGAATTAAATTGAAAATTTCAAACTCCGCATGTTTTTCGATTATAACATGCAGAGTTTTCTTTCGAATTGTACGAAACTTTCAGAATACTTGACAATACGTAAAAGAAACATTGTATTAAAATTTGAATTCAAAAATTTGAATATTACGGGAAATATGAGCATTTGTAGTAAATAATGTTTTACTGCGCATACGCGAAATGTAGTTCTATATACTGTTAACAGATGGCGCCATCAAAATCTACTCTAAATAAAACATAAGAAAGACGCAGTTCGGGTCCGCGCCATAGATTTTTCGTGAGAACGTCGGGATAAAATCATAAAACAGATGTTTCGTAATAATATGTAATTTAATTATCAATCTCTCTTAATACAATATTTGCACAGAGTGGTATAATGGTTACAGAATAGATAAATCACAAGCTACCACAGACCCTTTCTACATGCTATAAACTTGTGATTTATCTATTCTGTATCCATTATGCTACTCTATATAAACATTGTATTAAAGAGATTGATAATTAAATTACATATTAATACGAAAAACTTGTTTTATGATTTTATTCCCACGTTTTCACGAAAAATCTAAGGCGCGGACCAGAACTACACATTTCTTATGTTTTTTGTTCTTCTTTTTCATTACATATTTTGTATCTCAAGCATTTTTTATTTTACTAGTTACTACCAATCGACATCCATTTAGTGTTTAAAAAGTTGATGACGATATTTATTTTGCAAACTGTGTTGGAATTATTTAACAAAATCTATCAAATACAGATTTCAGAACATTATATTTCTTTAATTTTTTAAAACTTCAACGCAAATTACATTAGCTGAAAACATTAGATGATATTTTACACCAACCAGAATCTGGGTCAGGCTTCCAAAAGCGTTATTTAAAATTGATTTGAACTCATTTATAATTTTAAATTAATTTCTTTTGTTTCCTCCCACTATGAACTTTTATAAGTGATAAACTGAATTTGCTTTTCATCATCAGGGATTTAAAACAAACAATCATTGGCATGTTTCGAATTGAAAGTACTACTATTGTCTTCAGAAATGAGTATACCTACCTAACAACAACAAAAAAGATTGCGAAGATTTCTTGCCTTTATAATGAATAAGCACAACTTTTGGTATAACCCAAATTCACTTATTGTTCTCACACTATCACATTATTTCGTATGGAAATTATGTGATGCGGATATAATGGAATTTTTGCAACGGATGTAATAGGGTAAACGCATTTGAATAAGGTCATAAGCATGGGTAGAATAACTAATTTTAGCGACAAAAGGAATTTATAACGCTTTTAATCCTATCTGAAAAATACGAAAACTAAATGCTGCAGATCAGTTTTTGGGTCTAACACGAATTAAAGAGGCAATAAAACCAAACATAAATATTATTTAGTGAAAATAATGAATAAAAATTTAAGACTTTTAATATCATAAATATTTTATAAAATATATAACATTGAATAGAATTAGAATATTTTATAAAATATATAACATAATAAATTATCATTTAAATATTT
>BGPR01043007.1:0-13082 GCA_013235015.1 Araneus ventricosus
ACTCAAAATGTCCCAGCTTGTCGTTTATCACTGTCTTCCCAATGAGTCATTATAATGCAGGGGTTAGGCCACGCTCAACTATAGATTAAAACTCAGCTAATAATAGTTATATGCTTACCAAATCAAGGCCAATAATAAGCGAGAAAGAATTTAATACAGTGTTAAAAAATTTAAAAAATAAAACAAAGAAATTGTCAAAATAAAACTGAGAAAGTCACTTGCTTTCACTTGACACTTAGTCATTGTGGGAATGTGGGGACATTGATACATTTTTTTGGGAAGTTAAAAAATGATTTTACCAACGGTAAACATCAGAACTAATACATTATATTTATACATTTGCTAATCTAATGAAGGATTTCAGCGGAATTTTCTTCATAAATGACATAATAAAATATTTATTACCCTTTTTTCCTAAAAATGGATTTGTATCAATCTGACCCCCACCAGGGGTACATTGATACGCACGGAAATATGGAAAATAATGATGATTAAAAGGTGTGGGATCTAAACAAAATTTGTTTTATCAATAAACTTTGCATTCCAAATCAAGGCTTAAAAGTTTAATAAAGTAACAACTTTTATTTTAATCAAAATTCAACATTTTTAATAAGACTGGAAAAATGGAAAAATAATGCCCCAGAAAATAAGTTATCCCTTCAAATATTAAAAGAGAATGTGTGTGTGTATGTAAAGATATTTTGGAGGGAGGAAATGTGTATCTCGGGATGTGTATCTGGGAAATTTTAATTATTTAAAAATTAATGGAAATTTTCTCGTTCTTTCTTGATGACTTACGAAAATAATATAGCACAGAAATAATTTTGACACCATCTGAAAATTCAAAAAATTATCGTTTCGATGGCATTAATTAATCTTCCGTAGAACTTTTTTCTTCAATTTAAAAAAAAAATCGTAAAAAATATTTTTAATTTAATTTACAAAAATATTTTTCATTTTTGTATTGAAATTCAAACTGTTTTCATTGTTTAAACAAATGCTTAATTGCGTGTTACTCTTAGATAGTTCACTTTTACGGTTTTTCCCTTTCTGAAGGCGATTTCGCAAAGTAGTTGCTGTTAAGGCACATTGATAAACACAGAAGATGCGTATCAATGTGCCCAGAGTCAATTGTATCAATCTGCACCAAGAGCCTTTTTTACTTAAAACAAGTGGTCAAGGAAAAACAACGCTAAAAACCCCAAAACTTAATATAATTCAGAAAAATAAATGTTTTTACCTAGTTTCTGAGTAGATTCCTTGGCAAGAAAACGTAATTAGTTAAAGAAATCACACAACAACTACTTAGAGTAAGATTTAGTTAGACTAGAAGATTAGAGGTTTGATTCATTTGTAAATTAACTTTTGACTTAACATGGCCTAAAAATACACGATGTGCAAATTAACTTTTGACTTAACATGGCCGAAAAATATACCGTGTGCTAAGGGTTACAGTGCCATATTTATGAGGGGATGTGAACATCTTTAGCCATTCCAATCAGCAGAATTGATTGACTGTATCAATGTTCACGCGTATCAATCTACCCCAACTCCCCCTATTCTATAGCTGGTCGATCTCTGATACATCAGTTGGCTGTAGTTAGGTTGTGGATTAAAATTCGGATTATAATCCGCTACAACAATATTATAGGTAGTCTTTTATCATTGTCATTCAGTTGATTGCACTATTGTTAGACACCTTTCAAAAATTAATTTTTTAAAAACCAATAATGTTACAACTACGGTTTTTCTACCTTCGGGGTACTTTTTTTTATAAATTTTTAAAATTTTGATGAAACATTCATGTTTTTAATGAAAATGAGTTATAAAACAAAAAATTCCGATGCAATTTCATTGGAAATTTCATTGACTTTCAAATTATAGGCAATTTTTAGCAAAGTTTTAATGAAAATTTGCACTTACGCCAAACCTCCTATATTTGAACATATTTCATCCATTTTTGCACAGTAAATAGCTAACATACTTTTCTGTGTTATGAACTAAAAGAATTTTAATACCTCTAAAAGTTTTGGAGATATTATAAACTTTGTAAACAAACTCGATTTTTTTTAAATCTTCGATTATTTTTACTAAAAAGTCATTAAAATAAATAAATACAGGCGGAGAGCTTAGATTTTAGCTCAGAACATAGCTAGAAACAAATAAAACATTTTGGTCAAATTTCATTTGAATATCTTAAAAATATTTTCCAAAATGATTTTTGCCACGAAGAAAAACATCGAAAAGCAAAATTTCTTATAAAACGCTTTTAAAGATTTTCATGCAGTACAAAAAATTTTGTATTCACATTAGAATCTTAAAACTCGCCATATTTACAAGTCAAACCCTCTTTTACTTGATTTTAAACGACTTTTGTGTTCTTTCATCTTTTTAGATTTTTTCTAAATAATTTTGTGTAGTAGGTAGTACTTTAGTCAAATGAATTAGTAGGTAGTCAAATATATCATAATTTATTAATATTTTTTTGTAATTCTCCTGCGTCCCTTTAATGTCTAAATATATGTGTGTTTTAACGTGTAGAAATTAACACCTAAATATAATAACATATACTCAGACTACGATAAGCGGATGTCAAATCAATGACATTTGAAAAAATATTTTAAAACATTTTGACGCACGAGTGGTTGCGGAAGAAACTGTATGGAAATTATTCTTTAGAGTTAAAATTTTTTTAAATCAAAGACTAGAACAATCAGTACTAACGTCTCATAATCTGTTGTCAATTACTGCATTTTCAGTTTGTTCAGAGTGAAACTAATTTCTAAATTCATATACTAACTAGTTTATTTTAACAAATATTCACGTTAATTGAACTGAATTTATGCTAGTTTAAGACTGGACGTTTAAGTTATTTTCAAATACTTTCCAGCTTACAAGCATTTGAGATTTCTATTGTTGAAAACATAATAGCTTTATAGTGTTCGCACTTTCAGCAGCAGTATTGCAAGTGCACTTAGGCTAAGATCTCGTGAAAAGCTAATTTTTAAAAGGAATAAGTTAATGAAAAAGCATTTTTTCGCAGTTTAAAAACAAATATCCCCTTCCCTCAAATTGATTTTTTTCTCTTCCTTTCATATAAAAAGTTTCTGTATTGTTCCTTTTTAGAGAAAAAATATTGGTTAGTCAAGTTTTTGAGAATTTTTTTCTCTCTATTCTTTTAAGAAACGAAGGACTTGAAAGAGCGAATTTTTTTGGATAGTCTTTAATAATTAACTTTATAAAAACAACTTTGCCTTAATAATAGAAGGTCACAATCTGAACCAGTAATTTAGACACAGCCTTAAAGTTCTTTGAAAATTGACTTACGGGAAAAAGTCAAAGAACGCTTAACTGCAGCATACAGGAATCTCACCAGACTTTAAAAAAGGAATCGGAATGAATTGGAGTATAAAGGTCTTTATGCTGTCAGTTCGTTTTGATTATTCTCAGTTCTTTCTTTTGAAGGTGATTTAAAAGTATTTTAAAACAGGCGGACTTAAATATCAATTTGTCCTGCTTAAAATATTATATTTTTTTCTGCTTTCCTTTTGGAATACCGATTAACACGCTGTTCGATTTAAAAATTCAAAATTTAAGAAGAAAATATATCAGATTCCATAGAAAAACATAATTCGTAGTTCATTAGTGTATTTTAAATGCTTTATTATTTCTAATTAGAATAATCAGCTTATAATAATAAATAACAGTTTTTTAAAAACACAATTTTATTAGTTTACTAAAAAGTAGAAAATGGTTTTTTAAAATCAAAAATAAGGAATTAAAAACAAAATAGTATATGAGTAGGAAACTGGTAGTATTTTAATGGTATTTATAATATATATATTTTTAATTAATGTTTGGGAGTTTTCTTCCTTATGATATTCATTGTGGCTTAACTTTTTTATAATATTGTTCTCAACGCCAACCACTTTTATGATTTTATTTTCGTCTCCATAATTTGACAAAAAAATTATTTTCCAATTTTTAGTAAACTAATAAAATTGTTTCAATCAATCAAATCTATTTTTTTCAAGTCCAGAACCAGATTATGTCTTTTATATGAAATCAAAATTAATAGATTAACTGATAACTAATTTCTAAAAATATTAAAATATTGAATTGTCATCACAACTGTACAATATTTCGTGTTCTCAACGCCTACCACTTTTATTATTTTATTTTCGTCTCCATAATTTGATTAAAAATTATTTTCTAATTTTTAGTAAACGAATAAAATCGTTTCAATCAATCAAATCTATTTTTCTCAAGTCCAGAACCAGATTATGTCTCTTATATGAAATCAAAATTAATAAATTAACTGATAACTAATTTCTAAAAATATTAAAATATTGAACTATCATCACAACTGTACAATACTTCGGAACTTACGTACGTAAGAGAGTGAGTGAAAAACCGATTAAAAAATTCCATCTTTATAAATATAAAACAAGTCAATGTACAAAAGGTTTAGAATATGTCTTTTGGAAGAAAAATATAATTATATATTTTAAAGCTCATTAATATTGTTACTGATATATGGAAGTCTGCTTTCTCCATTTTATTTTCGAATTGATTTTATTTGAATTTTACAATAGCAATTAAAGAAAGTATACTTCATCAGGAGTTCTTTTCTACAAATAAATAAAATAAGTAAGAAAAATTCTAACGAGAGGTACGCCCCTAAACCACAGTTTTACTCTAACACGAATAAAGACTTGGCAAAACTCTCCTTCAACAATGAATCCTAGCGATTCTTTGTATCCTAGCGATTCTTTGCATCTTAGCGATTCTTTGTAATCTAGCGATTCTTTGTATCCTTTGTTGAATGCCTATTAACACGATATACGATTCGAAAATCCAAAGTTAACAAAGAAAAATATTTCTGATTTATAGTGATATCGAAAGGCTTTACCCTAACACGATCCGAAATCTAAGAAGTCCCCCGCCAATACGAACAGGTGGATGAAAAAAAACTGTTGAAGAAAATTTGATGAAAATGACATCTGGAATATGCCAATACAGTTCAAGGGACGATAGCACAGGTGAAACCAAGGGGTTAAGCATTTAATAAAAAAAGTTTAAGGAAAGGTCTAAACCTAGCCAAACAGTTGGAGGTTATGTCCTATATGAAGATTCTTCTTTGAACGAAGCACACACTTTAGATTGATCCTCAATTAAAGTTGATTGGAGGTAATAACGGAGAAAAAAATTAGTTAACATATATTAATATGTCATAATTTTGGTGAAAATTGCTTTAATAGATTATTCCTCTTAATTATAAAAAATATAATAGTATGTTTTTCTTTTTAAATTTTGGATCCTCGCCTGTCTTACGTACTACCAAAGTACTACGGAAGAAAGGTTAGGCTAGAATTTAAGTTCTATCAAAAACAAATCAAATTTCGCTTACATGGATTCACGAATCTAAGGACCATGTTATACAGGAATAATCTTTATATCAGTTGTGTTATATCAGTCAACTCATATCATGTGACTGAAACAGTTAGCCACTTCCATCATGATTTCAATAATTCACCCAAGGAAAGAGAATATATAAATCACAAGCTACCACAGACCCTTGCTACATGCGATAAAGTTGTTATTTATCTATTCTGTAACCATTATACTTCTTTGTGTAAATATTGTATTAAGAGAGATTGATAATTAAATTACATATTATTATGAAACATTAGTTTTATGATTTTATCTCGACGTTCTCACGAAAAATCTACGGCGCGGACCCGAACTGCACCTTTCTTATGTTTTATTTAGAGTAGCTTTTGATGGCGTCATCTGTTGACAGTATATAGAACTACATTTCGCGTATGCGCAGTAAAACATTATTTACTACAAATGCTCATATTTCCCGTAATATCCAAATTTTTGAATTCTAATTTTAATACAATGTTTCTTTTATGTATTGTCAAGTATTCTGTAAGTTTCGTACAATTCGAAAGAAAACTCTGCATGTTATAATAAAAAAACATGCGGAGTTTGAAATTTTCAATTGAATACCGATTTTTACTTATATTCTGATAAATATTTTTATTGTCTCACTTTGGGTCCTAATAATACTCCTCAAGCTCTTTAAAATGATACAAGAATCAACCTCCTTGTTAAATGCGTTTCCACACTACACTTATTTATAACCTTACATAAAGCTAATTCATAACAATCACGCGCATGCGCCTACACTGGTACGATGACGTCACAGGCAAAACAAATACTATGCGAAAAACTCTTACAGATATGATTTATCCGTTATGGGGTCAACCATTCTTTTCGCATTATTAGTCTCGTAGTTAATAGCGATTCAAATCGGACGGTATTTTGTAACACAAGAAAATTCTACCGACTATCACTGTAACGAGCGGAAAGACGTTTTCACGTCAAAAAAATTTAAACTATGATTCATCCATTTGTTTGTTTGTTTTTTTGCATGCAGTCGTTTCTTTGCCAGCTCCAAATGTTATGCAACATTCATATATTTTTTACAGAATAGCTGTTACGTTCCCATTTTTTCGCTTCACTCTTATAACTCTAATAATTAAATATACTGTTTTACTAACTTTCAAGAGAATAACAATATGCTATTGAACGAGAAACTTTATTTTCGAAAGACGAAGCTCATGTTACCGTCGAAAATTACTTGGCACGGATTTAACCATCCTCTGTCAACTGGTCTTTACTTCAGGCTGATAAAGATGAGGCGCTATTTTAGCTCTCTGATAAATCACTTAATTGCCTAATAAACAACGCTTCACATTTATAATTGTTGCACTCATCGTCATTAATAGTCATGAGTGTCAACTCTAGCTCGGTTGTTAGATTTTTATTTGGATAAATGAATGTAGTGAACTTTTGTTGCGCGTTAAGATAATAGTTTTTAACAGAATATGAAAGTGTTACGCATGCTCCTTAACAAAAGCGAGAATAAACTAACAGGAAGGACTTTTCCCATAAGAAATCATTATAAATTAAGCCTAATGATTTATTGACGAATCGTCAAATACAAGACTTAAATAGATACAAAATGCTTTTCGTGTTGTAAACTGAGATGTCTCTTCATATTTATTAGATATTAGCAAGTCAAAGTAAGTAATGTAGTATTTAAAATTTCTACCCTGGGAACATAACAAATTATGACTTTACAACATAATGAACGGTTGATCAAGATTTGCTTAACATTATTTTTAATATTTTGGGAAACTTTCAATATTAGCGTTAATTAGCGCATTGCGATAAATAAACGAAGATTTGTTTAAAAGGATATCATTGCCATTTGAACAAGTGGAACTATATATAATGAAATATAAATTTCAGCTTTACAGTTAAAATGATTGTAAAAGGCAATGAAACAATCAGAAGACCCATCGATGAAATTACATAACATGTAGCTTAAATTTTTAAACAATAATTAAAACTTACTAATTTGTTAAATGTCATATTCTAGCAATGGATGTCATCACAATATTTTGCAATCCATCTAAAGTTCTAGTTATTGTTAAATCTTCTAAACATAAATTTCCTCAATATGAGGATATCTATCTGATATATATCTTTTTTGAAAAACGAGACTACTTTAACCATTGCTTAAAATCTTTCTTTCGTCTTCATGTTTTTCAAGCTATGTATTTGATATTGTTGTCTAGGCTTTCTTCGCAATGTGTCGGAACGGCCGCTGTGACCTGGAGGTAAGGTCTCGGCTCCGGGGCCGGTGGGATTCAGGCCCGAAATCCGATTCCATTGAAGATACGCCATGCATGGAGCCTGTTGCACCGTAACTCTTTCGCGTTCATTGGTTTTGCAGTGAAACCACACATTGAGCATTTTTTTACTGATCATGGGCGAAACGTAGCGTCATTTTTCTTTTATATCTTAAGAGTCAGATATATAGGTCAACTTATATAAAAATTCCAGTTCAATACCGTTAGTATTCGCAAAGATATTGGCATTGCAAGAGCTAAATTGCTTTTGATCTCTAAGAGAAACAAAATGATGAGGGTTCTTGCACAAATTAATATTTTTAAAATTGAATCTTCGAAAATAATATTGAATTTTATGAAGGTTGAATATCCTGATTACTCACGTATACTTATAAATTAAATACATAATTTAAATTGAATTTCGTTGATCACTCATTTGGAGGAAAAACAGTCCGTTACCGTTCATTGGTTTCACAGTGAAATCACACATTTCTTGAAAATAAAAAATGCCAAATTTTTTTTCTTTACATATTTATGATCAGCTAGCTACATGTCTAATACTCATTTTTGAAATAAATTTATTAATTTTCAAAATGAAACATGTAGTGAACTTTAAAGGGTTAAATCATGCGTAGTGGCCAAGCGTCCTCCCGCTGGTGTGGTGCGGAAGTTTGAAGAGGGGGTGTTCCTCAGGTGTCGTCCTCGTCATCTGACGGACTAAACTAAACTAAACTCGTGATATGTCGGGAACTTATATAGAAAATATCTAATACTCATAGAATGTACAGAATGAATGTAAAAATAATATTGAAAAATTCTGTTTGACGATAAATTGTACAAAAGTGAAATGGAGCCTGTTGCACCTTAACCCATTCGCGTTCAATGGTTTTGCAGTGAAACCACACATTGAGCATTTTTTGCTGCTCATGGGCGAAACGTAGCGTCATTTTTCTTTCATATCTTAAGCGCCAGATATATAGGTCAACTTATATAAAAATTCCAGTTCAATACCGTTAGTATTCGCAAAGATATTGGCATTGCAAGAGAATTAATCATTAGAATAAATCCTGAAACGATTTATTCTTGTAAGCATTCTATGAACAGTATTTTTTCATTAAAAATTCATTGACGTTATATTAAACCGATTTAATCAATACCGTTTGTTATGACAATCAGAGACGGTCAAAAATGCGTAGGACGACAGGAAATTTTTATGGATTTCAAAGGGTATAAATCCAGAAAAATTCTTTCTTCTTAGATATTTAAAAAAATCTTTATGATGTCAAACAGATGAGATGCGTAGTTGTGTGGACAACGGAAGTTTGGTGGAATTTCGTCTTAGAAATAAGAGGAACTTTGGCCTGAATCCCGTCTTGTGTACGGCCCTTGAGCACTTATTTATGGCGTCAGTGATTATATATACTCATATCGGTGGGGTGCTGATATTTGACGAGTGAAATCAGATCAGTGCCTCATATACTCTTCCTGCCATCTGACAAAAATTATTAAAAATTACGACAATTGAACCTTTCCCCTATAGACCTAGTATAAATTCTAAACGGAATTTTAATCTAGCAAAACAAGCAAAAAATATCAGACGCTCCATAGCCTATTGTTTGTTCCTTTGATGCATATAAGAATGGCATAATCAATTTATGCAGAGAAATTTTTTTGTCGATTTCTGCTGTGGCCTGATGGTATCGATAATAAAAATTGATTAAAAGGAAAATAAAACAAAATTTTTCGGGTTGCATTGATAGAATCTACAAAACGCCTTGATATGATATTTAGAAATCCGCTTTAGCCTGTTATTTCACTAAAACGCGCTTGTGAAGCAATTCATATGCATTACGAAATGTGCACAAATTTTCCTCCTTCCTCTAACTTAAATATAATGGCTTGTCTATTTATATGGGTTGCCATTTATTTCGTCAACCTTTTAGATTATTGGGGAGAACAAAATAGCTTAGAATTTGTCCCTTTTCGGTCGGTAAATTGAATAAATTATCCTCCAAACACGAAATCTCAATAGAAATTAATTGGAGGTCGATTAATTCAATTTACTGGTTGGAATAAACTAAATCTTTACTTACTTATTACCAGCAATACATATATAATTTGTTAGTTGGGAAATAACTTACCAACTATTCACTTGTTAGTTATTCTTTATACCTCATTTTAATGTCTTACATAAATACCTCACAATCAACACAACGATCACTAACCTTTGTAAGTGCTGTTAACATCATATTATAACTGTGTTTTAAAAAGACTTGTAATGTGGAAGTATAGCTCAGCAAGAGAATTAGTAATCTGAATCTTTTCACTTTTTTCAGGATAATTTAATTAACAATAATTACAGATCACAAAATTAAGCATTTCCCTAATTCTTAAAGTTTTAAAGAATTCTACCCAAGACATTCTTCTCAGATTTCAGTGAAATTCCAGAGGTACAGGTTTGATTTTTCCTCATCATATGCTAAATGGTATTCGTATTTTAAGTATTCTATCCATTATCATAATCACGCAAATAATTACTGAACATAATACTAAACTATAAATAACAGCAATTAAGGTTCCTTCTGATAGCGATGAAAACAATTTTGTCTAATGTGACATTCAGAAGTTTCTAAATATTCATACCCAAGTAACGAAATTGTGGAGTGATTTCACGTAACTAATAATCGTATTTCTAAAAATCTATTAAACATAAGTGTAAATACATTTTAAGAAATTGCTTAAAATAAAAACAGGACGCATTAAATTTAAATTTAGATGTTTATCTTAATAAGATTATCAGTGAAAAATCAAAAGTTAACTCTTATTTCAACATTGGAATTTTAACCCGTCAACTTTGCATATTGGTAACACCAACTCTTTTGTGAAATTCCTGTTTCCCAGAGTTTAATTATTTGGCATCGTGTAATTCGTAAAATCAATTTACTCTTAAATGATCAGGATTTGAAATGAAGATTGCTTACTGTCACTCTGAAGTGCTGAGTTTGATACTATAATTCTTTAGTTTGATGCTTCTTGAAATGGCTTGAAAATTAGTATGTGTATTAGCTCTCTTTTTAATTTCTTATTTATACTTAATAAAATAAAACTTTATTTCGTGACGCTTTGAGCTTGTTACATAGTTTGTATTTTTATATTTACTTTCTCATTAAAATATATGATATAAATTATATAAGAAACCATTAATGAGAATAGGAAGTATTATAAAATACAAAATAAAATGTTCTTGTTCAAAATTATCATTTTCTTAAAATGACAATCGAATTAAATAAAATATATTTTCATTCCAGAAGGCCAAATTTCGATCTTTTGAGCTATGTTAAAGTGAATATTTTGAAACATATTGTATGCTTATTCCAACTCAGTTCTCATTTTCAAACAATTCTTGAGAACTGGACAGTCCTAAACTAAAGAACGAAACAAAGGAAGCAAATACAATAAGCTTTTGACGTGAAAACGTCTTTCCGCTCGTTACAGTGATAGTCGGTCAAACTTTCTTGTGTGACAAAATACCGTCAGATTTGAATCGCTAATAACTACGAGACTAATAATGCGAAAAGAATGGTTGATCCCACAATGGATAGATCATATCTATAAGAGTTTGCCGCATAGTATTTGTTTTGCCTGTGACGTCATCGTACCAGTGTAGGCGCATGTGCGAGATTGTTATCAATTTGCTTTATGTAAGGTTATTAATAAGTGTAGCGTGGAAACGCGCTTAGCTAGGAGGTTTATTCTGGTGTCATTTTAAAGAGCTTGAGGAGTATTACTAGGACCCAGAGTGAGACAAAAAATATTTATCATAATATAAGTAAAAATCGGAATTAAATTGAAAATTTCAAACTCCGCATGTTTTTCGATTATAACATGCAGAGTTTTCTTTCGAATTGTACGAAACTTTCAGAATACTTGACAATACGTAAAAGAAACATTGTATTAAAATTTGAATTCAAAAATTTGAATATTACGGGAAATATGAGCATTTGTAGTAAATAATGTTTTACTGCGCATACGCGAAATGTAGTTCTATATACTGTTAACAGATGGCGCCATCAAAATCTACTCTAAATAAAACATAAGAAAGACGCAGTTCGGGTCCGCGCCATAGATTTTTCGTGAGAACGTCGGGATAAAATCATAAAACAGATGTTTCGTAATAATATGTAATTTAATTATCAATCTCTCTTAATACAATATTTGCACAGAGTGGTATAATGGTTACAGAATAGATAAATCACAAGCTACCACAGACCCTTTCTACATGCTATAAACTTGTGATTTATCTATTCTGTATCCATTATGCTACTCTATATAAACATTGTATTAAAGAGATTGATAATTAAATTACATATTAATACGAAAAACTTGTTTTATGATTTTATTCCCACGTTTTCACGAAAAATCTAAGGCGCGGACCAGAACTACACATTTCTTATGTTTTTTGTTCTTCTTTTTCATTACATATTTTGTATCTCAAGCATTTTTTATTTTACTAGTTACTACCAATCGACATCCATTTAGTGTTTAAAAAGTTGATGACGATATTTATTTTGCAAACTGTGTTGGAATTATTTAACAAAATCTATCAAATACAGATTTCAGAACATTATATTTCTTTAATTTTTTAAAACTTCAACGCAAATTACATTAGCTGAAAACATTAGATGATATTTTACACCAACCAGAATCTGGGTCAGGCTTCCAAAAGCGTTATTTAAAATTGATTTGAACTCATTTATAATTTTAAATTAATTTCTTTTGTTTCCTCCCACTATGAACTTTTATAAGTGATAAACTGAATTTGCTTTTCATCATCAGGGATTTAAAACAAACAATCATTGGCATGTTTCGAATTGAAAGTACTACTATTGTCTTCAGAAATGAGTATACCTACCTAACAACAACAAAAAAGATTGCGAAGATTTCTTGCCTTTATAATGAATAAGCACAACTTTTGGTATAACCCAAATTCACTTATTGTTCTCACACTATCACATTATTTCGTATGGAAATTATGTGATGCGGATATAATGGAATTTTTGCAACGGATGTAATAGGGTAAACGCATTTGAATAAGGTCATAAGCATGGGTAGAATAACTAATTTTAGCGACAAAAGGAATTTATAACGCTTTTAATCCTATCTGAAAAATACGAAAACTAAATGCTGCAGATCAGTTTTTGGGTCTAACACGAATTAAAGAGGCAATAAAACCAAACATAAATATTATTTAGTGAAAATAATGAATAAAAATTTAAGACTTTTAATATCATAAATATTTTATAAAATATATAACATTGAATAGAATTAGAATATTTTATAAAATATATAACATAATAAATTATCATTTAAATATTT
>BGPR01043008.1:129-13082 GCA_013235015.1 Araneus ventricosus
AAAAGAGAAACATGGATAATGGATTAAAAAATTAGCATTACACTCAAACCTCTTTATAACGAACTCTCGACCGTCCGATGCAGAAGTTCGCTATAACCGAGGGTTCTCTATATCCGATTATTCAAATATTGGCTACGAAGATTTCTTGTAATTCTTAAATGCATTCATGTGGTAAACAAATAAATTACATTAAATTACAATTAGTAATGACTATAACAAAGTAAAATAAATATTTGTTCTTAGAAAATCAAGAACGGAAATTGATAAAACATTTTTTATTTCACTAAGGTATTAAAATAAATAGAGAATTTTCCTTAAGAAGCTGAAACTAAATTTCAAAAGTTTAAATTTTGGTTCACAATATCCAAATTCCTTGCTTTCGAAAATCGGTGCAAACATTTGTTAAAATACATTTGGGGCATTAGGACCATTTGAAAAATTCGTTATAACGCAGAGAACCTTATACCTCGAGTTCTTTACATCGGGTTTTCACCGCATTACATATGCGCATTGGGTATGTAATTCTATGATTATGAATTACCTTATTTCCTTAGAGAACAACGATTATAGAGAACCTTGCTTGAACAAAGCTTTAAAAATTTTTAATTTAAAAATATAACCTTGAGAATAGATTATAGAGAACCTTGCTTGGACAAAGCTTTAAAAATTTTTAATTTAAAAAGCCTTGTTCCTGAAATTTATACATTGCGATATAGCTTTTCTTCCGTACTAAACATTAATTGAAAGTGCAGATTGTTCATGTACTTTTCATGCATTTCAATGTGGTTCAAAAGAAAATTTTCTTGCGTTCCACAAATTAACAAACAAAAAATAAATTAATTTATATATATATATTATTTTTTATCCAAACGGCAATACCACATTTTCAATAAGTTTCCGATGTTTGTTCAAGATTTTTCGAAAGATATTACCGCTTTCTATTTATTAACGAAATATTCTCTTGCTGTAAAGAATAAGCGATTGTTTTTATAAATTAAACTGGACGTGTTTGAAGCCAAGAATAATTGGAAATAAAATGGTTTATCCGTCAGCAACGAGCATGTAGTAATAGAGTCATAGATTATTAGATTTTAAGAAAATAAATTGTGTAAAACTGCATTGCGATCAATCCACAATTTTAAACTAATATTTTCAATTTAATCTTATGATATTATGGACTTTATATCCTTTTTTAAAGTTTCATAAACTGGGCTTCATATACATGGTTTCATTCTTTTGATTAAATGTAAAGAGAAGTGATATCTGAACGCATTTTTTATCCTATTTTGAAAGCACAATAATGCATACTCAGCCCGAAGAGAACTATATATGTTCAGTTACACATGAAAGAGGATGTCAGAAATAGCCGAGTACGCTGACTGAAACACAGAGTCCATTTTAAATTTATAAATAACATTTATTGAAGTCAAATCCATCTTCTTGATAGAAATTAAAAAGAACTGTTAAAATATTATATACACTCCTCTGATACATCACACACCTCCATAGACAAAGAGAGGTGGGTATCACAGCTGACACTCACATACACAGAGATTAAATAGATGGTTTTTATATACTACACTTGACGTCATACTGAAACAAAACTGATACCGTACACCACAAGTGTAATCACAAGCAATAAGTTCTACCTTACGGCACAACCGATAATCACCAACAGAGGAAAATACAAGTGATCTGGTTTTACAGAGCGAAATACTGATTTCCGCACCGAAATAAATACGCCGAGAACCAACATTTTATCTTCTTTTCCTCCTACATAGACATTCGATAGCCCAGACTATAAAGAGTGGTTTGTTTCGCCTTATCAGAAGGCACGTGTTTTCCTCGTCTGTGAACCGGAACTCTTATCGCCTCCTTCATCAGCGATGACAGACGAAAAGAGGATTTCCCATCTCGTGCATCTGGATTGCGTCAACAGCCTTCTCGCTTGATGTAAACATTCCTCTCTGCCGCTTCGAGCAGACAGTGTTGCGGCGATGAGCCGAACAGTCAGCGTAGAAGTAGTTCTCGCGTCTTTGCTGGCCTACGCCTTTTGGCATTAAGATGAACCGATTACTGTGTCTAACGGTAAGTTCCTATTTCCACATCAAGATTTAATTCGTTTTCATTCATTGTTTTCATTATCACAACTTACTTAAGATTACAATAGCATTTTATAAAGCTGCTTTTCTGTAAGAAAATAGAGCAGCTAATTGACAGCGAAGAGTGTTGTATTGATTGGTTTATTTTGTGTTTATATTTTAACTGGTGATGTTGAATCGTGTTAAGTCTAGATTTATAAACTAAACTTGTTATAATTTGATCATAACAAATCACAAATTTTGTTTACTTTATGTGTACGCAATCGAAGAAAATTAATTTATATTATATGTACATTTTTACTGTTGTTATAGGATCTTGGTAAATCTAGATTTAAAGAGCAAAACTGTTATAATTTGATTATGCAATTCATTTACTTTATGTATACATTTTACTGGTGTTATAGAACAGTGGTGCGCAAACTATTTTAAATTCCGACCCTCTCACTTTGTATAAAATTTTTTCGCGACACATCTGGGGGTCTCGAGCACGTTTCTTGAAGAAACGCATTGTATTTTTATTGCTAAATAAGTTTCTTTGGATTTAGCGACCCCCAAAATTTTCTCGCGACCCCTTTGGGGATAGCGACCCACGGTTTGCGCACCACTTATAGAATCTTATTAAATCTCTATATATAGAACTGAAATTGTTATAATTCGATTACACATTTCGTTTGCGTTATGTATAAGTTTTTGCTGGTGTTATGGTATCTTGTTAAGTGTCGATTTAAGAAACTGAAATTGTTATTATTTGCTCAAACTAAAGTGCAGTTCTTTTCTGTTTGAGTTCACTGGCCTTCCCAACAATTTGTAAGCTTTAATTTATATTTAAATCCATTTTCAAACCTAGAAAACAAAATAAGTATCCTTCTTGTTGTTTTGAATCTCCACTGCCTCCCACTAAATCAGTATAGTTCAACAAATCTGAAACGAATATTTTTGCAGAATCTGAAATGCATTTAGTGGATAGTTGTGTCTGTGTATTTATCATTTGGAAACACTACATAAATTTTCTTGTGTTTTACATATGATTTAATAAATAGGTGTATAATCTGACGCTTTAAATTCATGCATCGTTTATGTATCACATCATTTCCCTGACATTTTAATCATCAGAACAAGAAAAAATAACTACGCATTACACTATTTCTCAACATGACGTTTTATCTAACCAGGTAAAATGAAAATGTTTCGAAAATCATAAATGTATTTTGTGGATAGTTGAGTCTGTTTATTTATTTTTCATGGACACTACAGTAAAAATATTTTTTACATGTAATTTAATAAATAGTTGCATAATTTGACATTTTAAATTCAGGCATTATTTATTTATCATATCATTCTCCTGATGTTTTAATTATAAAAAATAGAAAAAATAACTGTGCTGAATTTTATTTTTGAACTGAAATTTATTTTCGTAGACCCACTACAATAAAGATATTTTTTACATATAATATAATAATTAGCTCTATAATCTGACATTTTAAATTTATGCATAATTTATGTTTGATATCATTGCTTGAAATTTTAGTTATCGAAAATAGAAAAAATAATAACCATACACATTACATTATTTCTCGATATGACTTTTTATCTAATTATAAACAATTATTACGCTTTATTGTTATCTTGTTCTCAGCTTGTTGTCAAAGGTTGTTGTTATATACTTATTGTGTTCGTTCAACTCGAATGCATTAAATAATAATTCAAAATGTCCTTAAGTTTTGTTTCTGCTGCAATCAACTCCTATCGCTTAAATAAAGTTTTATAAATTAAATTCCATACCGTTCGAGTATATGTCGTTTATTAAAGTATTTAAGTATTAAAGTAATTTATTGTGATATTTACTGTGTACAATATATGTGAAGAACAATTGTGTTCAAACTTTATCTGCGAAAAAAGAAATAGTTTTTAACCCTAAAGAGTTAAAGAATAATTTCAATTATTTGAATATTTGTACCAGAAAAACTTCATTCATTCACTATTCTGCACGTATAGTCAGAAATAATTTAGTCCGTGCTCTGTAATGAGTTTTGTTCTTTTGCAGAGATGACTAGTTGCGTATCAAAATGAACTTGGATTACATGAAAGATTATTAAGGTAAGGATAAATGTAAAAACTATATTGGATGTAAGAAATATAGTTGATACTTCATTAAAGTCCTTATGGCACGATTTTAAATCAAAGTCTTCTTGTGTACTTTCAAAAATCAAAGTTAAATTAACAATAATTAATATAAAACTTCTTTTTTAGTAACTTATCGAAATTTTCGGAGGGATCAAATTTGTCAACTTTATTGCCGGGTCCTATTCAAAGAAAATTTTGTTTTGATATCCATTGGCAAAGGACATATAACTTTAAATGATTGTTATAAAAATAGAAATTATTTCTATCAAATTTGAAATAAACTGAAAAATAATAGAGAATAATTTGTTTGATAATTTTGTCATGCCCTAAGCATGGCAAAGCTAATTGGTTTGATAAAGAAAATAAGAGCAATTATAATTATTCTACCATGCTATAGATGCATTAAATGATAATAAGTGAAACACATCTCTATTTTTTCCCTATCAATTAATATTTACACACAATTCAGCAGCAGCACACAAGTGGGAGTTTTTTATTCAACGAAAAAATGCCCATTCTCTCCGATAAATATAATGCGGTAGATGTTCGTGATTTTTTTCCCATTTATGTTTTGCAATGGAAGTGTTGATGATAATTGTGCATTTTAATCAATTAAACTCTAGGCAATTAGCTCTCTTTGCACCTCGCCGAGAGATAGAACTATCCTAATTAAATAATATATTTAAAATTTAAAACAAAAATAAGTAAAAATAATTCAGAGTTTTACTTCAAATTGTGGTTTTGTAATTCAATATTGTCATTTAACCGGCTTCAAACTAAACATAAAACATCAAAAATGCGTTTTTTATGAAAGCAATTTATTTCTTTTATAATACGTTTTCAAGGATTGTCAATTTACCTCACACAAAACACCTCTACACCAAGTAAGTTTCAACCTTAACCAAAATATTTTAAGAAGATATACTGACGTTTTCCATCTTGTATGCTGTTCGTACATTTTTGAACGATTTTGATATAATACAAATGGAAATAATTTCTGAAAAAAAAACTGTTTTAACCAAACAATTAATTATATGTACTCCATTAAAAACGTTCAGAAAATGTCAGAGCAACTTCTTTAAAAAAATTTTTTTCTCTTGTAACAAATCAATCGTTGTTTCAAACCATTTATGACTGAAATAAAAAATCAAAAAAAATAAGAGTAAAGATTAAAAATGAAGATGGGGCAATTTTACACCCACTTCACTCGAAATATTTCTTACCGGATATTACTTACTGTCTTTCATTTCAATTTAAAATAAAATTTACCAATTTTTCTTTCAGATTCATGTTCTGCAACAGCTCTTAAGCGGACGAACTGGAAATGACAACTCTCTGCGCAAACAGTACTGCAATATATGTGGCGAATCATAAACAGAATCACGACTAAGCAGTGATATTTTTAGCTGCACTACTATTAGTTTTCAAGCGAATGGAAGGAAAATCCTTTCGTATGCTTATTTTCTTAAGGTCTCTGCTTTAATGAGCAATTTTAGTTCTTTTCTGGGTAAATGTGATTCAAAATAATGAATAATACCAGTGAGGATATTTTCTGTCATTTGAGATTTTGGAAAACGGGATAACTTAAGTAAAAAATGGTGATTATTGAAGCAAATGCAAAACACTCTAATCCACATATTCGAATTCTTTCTCTACTCAGCCAGCTACAGCTATGGTGACGGCAATCAGCTAGGATCTAAGAAATATTTGCATTTACAGGAAAGTTATGGCCAGTCGAGTTTTCTCTTATTCAAAATTTCACAAAATGCATATGCATAAACAACATTAAGCGGTTCTAGATAAAAAAATAACTATTGAAATCAGAACTATATGTCTAATTCATTGCTTTCGTAACATTTAAGGTAATATGTATTTAAAATTTAAAGGAAATATATTCATAATCTTTTGGGATATCATGCTTTGCGTAAGTAACAAGTTAATAATTAAATAATATAATAATAAATAATTAAGGTTTTAATTTGTTTTTCATCAAAAATATGTTTTATAACTTGCTTTATATTTCGCCACATTTGTAGAATATACCTTCTTTATTCACAATCGTATCACTTTTTTCATTCTTGACAGCCGGTAATTTTTTGCTCCTGCCCAAAGACTGTCTCTTAAAAGTAACGATTCTCTGATTATAGCAGTTAAGATATTATTTCAAGTATATATTGGCCCAGTTCATGAAATACTCCTATAAGATCATAATATTCATCATTAGACAGCAGTTCAGCTATAGATCGACAAATGTACATTTTGTCAAAATTGTCCAAAGAAGATTGTTAAAACTCAAAAACTCATTCAAATTCATGTGGCTTTCAGATAGAGTATATAATAAATTAAAATAAGTAAAAAGTAAATTCATTTATAATTCAAAGTACAGTATATTTGGTAAAACGATGGAAAACAGCTAATTTCTGGTTTAAATTTGTCACAGTTTTTTACAAAGAAATTCTATATTTCCGTTTCTATTTATCGTAGAAATAAAATAAACCCAGGTTTAGAAAGATGAATAAATGGGCTTTAAACTCATTTCGACTGAAAACCGCCTTTGGACGTAGTCAGATACCTAGAATCAACAAAGATAATTGACGAATGCAAAATGTAACATCACCAGATTTCTACATCTTGATGTATTTTTATGAGTAAAACTCACTCAAATTTTATTATGGGTGGAAAAAGCTAGTAATTTTAAAATCCCATGCAATCAGTTGTTTGATAGACGGCAAGTAGGCGTCACCAGTTTAATTTTAAAATCTATATGGCATCTGCTGCTGATAGTCTCGTATCCCACCACGCAGTTATATGCTAGATAATATTAGTAGTAACATTTACCAATTAATTAAGGGTTATACGATCTCAAAATTTTTTAAAAATATTTTATGGTTATATTTGAAGGCTCAAATGATTCTGAACATTTTTAGATTTCACTTCAATTAGTTTAGAAGATATTCTCCAAAACAATCTCCAATGCATATAAAAGTTTAGTAAGTCATTCTTTATTTAAATGCTTATATCTTGATACTACAATCACACATCTTGCGCACAGGGTTTTTAAAATATGGTTCATCGCATCACTATGAAATTTTCCAGGTTCGTTTATACAAACACAATGAAAAAATCATGCAAAATAGAAGCGTTTTGTGTTATAATTTGTTTTCATTGCTTATCACCTTGCTGAATTTTTTTAAGAAAAAGTATTATCCTATTTTAACATCTTAAAAAGTAAGTCAAACCTGTATGGGTATACAACATATTGCAACTTGAATTGAACTTTCATAACATTTGTTCGCATGAGTTATTTAGATTTTTAAAAACATTGTGTGCCAGAGAAATACAAGTTCGACCATTTATACAGAATTGGTTTACTTTATATATACTTTTACAATGCTTAAAATTATTACAATGACTTTAAAATTCATTTCTAGGAAGGAAAATATTTTTTGTAACTGTAATGAAAGTATTCATCAAATCTTTCAATTATTTTTTACGTCATTGATAGTCTTACTTTAACTACTTTTGAGATGCTTTTTTATTCTATAGACCCATAGATCTTCATATAAATCGACTACATTTTTAAATTTGTTGTGCTCAAAATTTGCTTCCTTATCTGAATTAAAATAACAGGGCAATACCAAATGAGATCGTGTTACGTAGATCAGAAATGAAAAATGCCCCATAAATTACTGGATGTTTTCTACGCATTTTCTCAATTTGGTTAATGAAGGAAAATTACTTAAAAAATTCAATCACACGTGATTTTTTTTCCAACAACAGTGTTTCAGATACAATTTATAATGAAATGTGTTATGGCCGGAGGTTCCTAATATTTTTCAAAATATTTTTTTTCATTATCTGGAGCGTCATTGTCACAGTATAGCCATCGTAATCAAGAGAGACTTTACTCCATGCAGTTATTAAGATGGGAGTCTTATTTACTTGTTTTGTTTATTCAGATTATGAGAACTTAATTGAAGTGGAGTTGAATTGAAGTAGTGAATAATTACTGGGGTGGCTGCTTAACCTCTGGCGGCAACTTTAAAGGAATTTGATTGGTTAATTGCTATTAAAGTTTTGTGATTAGAACGATGAGTTTAATTGCTGGATAAGGTATTAGATAATGGACATTTATGTCGATTTCGATGGCCCTTGGGCTAATAGTATTGGAATCATTAAGCTTTGATTCCCGTTGATCTGGCCATGCTAATCCTATGGGACATGAATGATTATGAGGAAATTTTGGATTTGATGAAAACTGTTGCCGAAAGAGGTACTAGAAGGGTAGGGGAGAATATTTAAAAATATTTAAATATCATTTTTAAACTGTAACCGTCTAATAATAATGTTAAAGAGCCAGTTTTATAAGAAGCTGATGGCAACACGGTGACTGCCTATTAGGGCAAAGAGTCTTGTTTACTGTATTGATGAGTAACTGCCTATGGCGACCAGCTGGTTCACCCAGATTATTGCTTTCAAAAAATTTAAATAAAATGTTTTATGCTTTTAAAAAGAATTTTTATTTTTCCAATCTTGCTAAACATGCAACTTGTACTATTTTAGAAACCGTACACTTGTTCTGTTCATAGTGCTAAGCAATTGTAAATTATCTCTACCTATAATCTCATCTAAAATTTGACATTTGACGTCAAACAGTAAATGATGAAACGTCATTAATCCAATACCTTGTTTACTGAATAAATATATCAATATCAGAAAATATAGAAGGCTAATAAGTGAAATTATTCTAAATTGAAAGTTTTTGTGTAATACCGAATAGGTTTCGTAATATCGTCGAGGATATTTGCTTATTGCTTTAATATAAAAATTATGCAACTATAATATGAAAATAAAATTTCAAACTTAAAAAAGCACTTTCTCTGCAGATAGAGCAGTACAGTTCACGTTGAACCGTGTTGAAAAATCAAAAAACAAAACTTTTAGGAAAACCATGCTTTAAAAAGCATCTTGCTCCATATGCAAAAGCATCCAAATACTCATATATTTGTTATCAACAATGGAAGAAATATTGAAGATAAAATATTTGTACAACAATGAAAAATATTGCTATGAAATATAACAGGAAATATTTTTTGATACATTTACTGAATTTTCTTGTTTTGAATATTAATGTAAGAAAGCAAAGAAAACGCATGAGTGCAGAAAATCTCATTTTATTGAAACATTATTTATATGTCTTTAAAAAATTAGCAAAACATACATATAAAGATACATATATAAATAAAAATAAATGAAAGAAAAGCATTTAAGAGCATTTTGTAGTATTGAAGTGCCTTCAAAGAGATATGGAAAGCAAAACTTAAATATATTATGCGATGTTCACATCTTGGAGTCTCATATCGCAAAACAATGAAAATTATCTCTTGATATATTTGCAAGCAGTTTTATCTCTTCATATGTTTTAATGCGTTGAACTCAAATTTCGAAATTTAATAGGGTTTGAAAACTGGCTATTTTTTAAAACATCTGAATGTGGTCAATTGCTTAACTCATGAAACATGTCAGCCAACTTTCGCACCAGTTTAATTTTGGAATCCATTGTTTTCTATTAGCTGAAGGCAGTATTACGTCGCAGCTCAAAGAATTGTGTGAGACGACATGGTAAGTGGCATCACAGGAATAGATCCTAGTTCTTTTTCAGTAATAAATACCACGAAAAATAAATGTTTCCTAAACATTTTGTGAGCATTATGCAGATTGAATTAACAAACATTCTCTAAAGACACCTTGCCATCCAAGGAGTAGAAGATCATGTAAAGTTCATGGATCAAGGAGTTATAATTTTTTTCGTTCTTTGAATATTGATTGAAAAATGCTCAAACTAAGGAATCAATGCTTAAATTCTCATTTTATTAGAAATTTATTTTCTCAATCTCGAAACAAGCATCAGACCAAATATGTTGAAAGTCACGTGTATAGCGATAAATGATTACAGAAAAAAACATTTAAGGCGATGTGAAAGGTTTCTGCAGAAAGCTGTGACCACTCCATGGGGCGCGCTTATACCACAATATGATTTCCAGGTGAGGTTGAAGTTTTATATCAACAGGGCCTGCAATAACAAACAAAAATATTTGTAAATATTAGTCAGTTAATATCTCGTACTTCAAAAAGGAGGGAAAAGTCAACGAATTACTTTAAAAATAAAATATCAAATGCTTGAGCTAAAACTGAGAGATATCATTAAAATAAGAATTAATTTTGCACATTCAATATGCTACAACTGACTCGGTCACTTTTTTTCAGATGCCTTTCAATTTAAACGCAGAAATTTTTATTAAGTGGTGTTTTAACAACCATTCTTTACAGAAGTGCGTAATACTTCTAACATATTCAGCCCAACAGACTACGAGAGCAAAAGCAGTGGAATTCATATTCACCCCTCTAATTTTCTTCTCCATAATCAAATTTTATTTGCAGAAAATCACATAGACTCAAGAGCCAAGGCTATATATACTGATGGATCTAAAACTGACAAAGGTACTGGAAGCGCATATTGCATTCTAGAAAACTATGGAATAATTGCCTCATGGCAAGGTAAACTTAATCGCAGCAATTCGGTTTTCCAAGCTGAAATCCTCGCAATTAGAATAGCAATTGAAGCAGCTTCTTCCCTTCATCAACCAATTAAAATTTGGACATACAGTTTGTCAAGTTTGATGGCCATACTTAATCCTAAATTCCACCATAGTATGGTCCGAGAAATTCAAACCCTTTTGCTCTCCCATAAACACATTCACCTGAGATGTCTTAAAGCCCACGTCGGTTATTTAGGCAACGAATGCGCAGACCAATTAGCCGAAGAAGCCATCACAAAAGGCGACCCTTCCCTTCTACCTAAGCCACTTTCCTACCTGAAATCTGAGATTAAGTCATCTGCTCTAATCATCTGGCAAGACAACTGGAATAACAGAGAAACTGGCCGCAGTACACAAGATATAGTGCCTAGGGTCTCAAACAAGCCAGTAGGATGGAATAGAGAAGAGATAATGTTCGTTACAGGACACGGGACTTTCTTTTCATACCTTCATAGCTTCAATCTTCGAACACATGACAACTGCTCGTGCGGAGAAAAAGGCGATCCAATTCAATATGCCACAAAATGTCGGTTTACCCTCTCCTGGTATTTCCAAACTCCAACAGTGTCACTTAAATTACAGTGGTTGAAAAACATTCTCACGAACAACTTATCAAGAACCCGACTTCGACTCCTAATGCGTTTCATACGTGATGAGAACAATCTCAATGTAGAGGATAATAATTAAACACTCATCCACCCAGACTGACACACACTTCCGGCTACTTATGTTTTTTTTCCCTCTGCGTATTTTTTCTATCTTGTATTGTTTTCCATGTTGTTCTGTCCAGTGTATGTTTCTTTTTCATTTTTATCTGTTTTTGTACCTGTTACTTGCTTTTGTCCTTTCTTAAAAAATGAAATTCACCTCCATCCATCCAAACCGGAAAGGAGCCAAATGACTCTAAACACGGAGATGCAGGTGGTGTAACGTAATGTAAATACTTCTAACATTTTGCTGTGTCGGTAATAAATACAAATTATCAGCTGGTTTGAAAGCTTAGAAGCAAGGTTACATTATATTAGGAAAAATCACGTTGATGAGAAAGTAGTGCTTACTTTGTGCCACGATCTTTGCATCGTCGTCAGATTTGAGAGATTTCTGATAGACGAACCAGTATGTTCCCATCTCGGGATCGTCTTGCATTCCATTCAGTGACGTGACATACGGTTTGCCATCCACGACGTTGTACTCCACCCTGAAAAAATATGCAAACGGATATTTACGACATCTTTCACAGACACTGTCCACACCACCTACTCAAGGAAAGTAAAAATTGTTAACACCGCGGAGGTGAGGGGGTCAAAGGAACCTCACATGACGGGGTGAGATCACTTTAGTGAAAAATGTACGTGGTATATACAAAATATATAGAATGTACTCATGCACCATCTATAAGTCGAAAACCTACCTGTAGAAAGTGCTCTATAGGAGCTCAGCCACCCTCTTTTGGTAGAGAAAGTAAGCATCGAGGGGCTACATGACTAATAGTCATATAAGCACAGTATGGACGTTTATTATTTTATATTAACTAAAACAGTGGCGGCTCGTTCATTAGGGCTGCAGAGTTTCAGTCCTCCCTAAAATTATTTTAAAACTTGTATTTTCATTTTTATTCTAATTGGTTTACTTTAACACTTTAAGATTTCAATGATAATCTAAAATGACAAAAAAGTAATAAAAAACGCAAAAGGAAGACTGAAAATAAATCAGGAATTCAGTGAGAGACAGACCAGAGATGCAGAGAGTTTTGCCCCTCCTAGGATCGAAATTTCGCGGATTGAGCAATTCGGATCTCTCAGTAGGAAGAAAAAATTAACCCTTTCTCCCATTGAAATTAGAACACTGAGAGCTGCCCCAGGAGCAGCTCTCGCTTGGCGCGGCTTTCTCATTTGGCCTTTTTTCGCTTTGTCTCACTAGTCTATTTCTTAAGTAATATTTTAAATCAATTTCTATAGGATTTGTAATTTTGTGATCCTTTATATTTTTTGGGCTGCTGATTACGAATCTGAGGTTTGCCACCAGAAGTTTTCATAGGAATTTTAGTTACAGCCAAAAAACATGAAAAAAAATCCCAGTTGATTTTGCTTAAAACTCAAAAACTATCAGTTTTTAGTTTATCATCATT
>BGPR01043009.1:0-13082 GCA_013235015.1 Araneus ventricosus
GGAAGTTACGTAATAGTATTCCCAGCACTTAGAATTTTAAACTGACAAGCATTAATATGTCGTAGAAGCTTGACGTTTTTTTTGGCATCCCAAGTTTCACACAATTTTAACGTATTTCCAAAACAGACAAAATTCCAAATGAGATGAACTAAAAGTAATAAACCAACGGAGAAAGCATATGTATCAAGACATAATTGACAAAATGCCATTGCAAAGTATTATTTATCTATTCAACTGAAAACTCGACTCGGCCAATACTTTTAAAACAGGGCGATTTCAATGGAAAAGTGACGATAGAGTAGTTTTATGAGTACACATTTTTTTGAATAGCCACAATAGTGTATATATATTGATAATGGGAGGTGCTTTCTTTCTCTAAATTCCACAAGGGAAATGTAGATTTTATAACACTGAAGGGGATGATGATTAAAAAATGGTTATTCAATTGAAAATTGAATACATAGGTTAAGAAACTGCAGAAAAATTGAATCTACTTACTTTGCACGATGGCAATATTCATCAATCTGACTCAGGCAGGAACTGTTACATTAACAATAGACTTTCTCTACTATAGCCTGTGCAAGATTCCTTCAATAGTTAATTAACAGCAGCATTTTAAATCTATGAAATCAGTCTTAAGTGTGTAGATTTATATATACCGTTTTTCAGAGAGTTCATCGAAAATGCTCTCCTTTCGACTTTTCTCCTACGAAACAAAAAAAAATAGTTTTTGTAAACACTCCAGCGTGCAGTGAATAGAATTGAGTAAGTATATGTACATCTTTATTTCGCCCGAAACAATAAAAAATTGGTATAATTTCAAACAAAGACACATACATTTCTTCCATTAATCTTAAAATCACAAAGCTTTTAAGTAATATCATTCATATACGAGCGAATAGATGGACCGATGGTCAAATTTTGACGGATAAGTGGTGGAAAATGCCACCATTAATTCTGGAGATGGAAATATATTTTAAATCAATCATCATCTATCCAATGGCGTTTATGAATTAAAAAAGTTTAGAAATGGTGAAACACGGACAGAAATCTATCTACCAGTACAATTTATGTAAAGACAATATGCCAAATTTCATTCATTCTAGTTCATTTTATTTTAGAAATTGACGTCTAAAGACGATAAACTCAACCAAAATGTCTTTCGGAATCAATCAGATCTCATAATAGATTTATCTGAATCTTTGAGGTTGAATGCTCTGCCGGATTAAATTTTTTTTTTTTTTCAAATTTGGTATAAGAGTAGGTAACTTAAAATAACTCAATATTAGAATACTGAAAGTCTATTCATTAGAATGATTAATAAACACTTAAATCTACATAGTGTTTTAACTAAGAACAAATATAGAAGTTATATTTTAGAGCTGATCCAAAAAGAAGGCTTCAATATTGTATTTAAATTTGTTTTCAGCAATGTTCATGAATTTTTTCTTTTTCTGCATGTATTACAGAAGAAAAAATATATTAAATTGTTTAAAAAAAGAGAAGCAGGATATAACAGACTGTATCTTGAGGAAGAAAGCAGGGAAAGTGATGAAAAGCAAGCTGGGAATTATATTAGTAAATAAATATTTAATTTCAAAAGTCTTATTTTCCCCATTCACATGGTCATAATTCCCAATTTTATATTAAATTCTCCTTTTAAGACATTTAAAGGTTGTGCTGAAAATAATATTTATCTATATTCTTGTGCTAAAAATCAAATTAAATTTTTAGAAAAACCAAACCTGTTCTCCATTTTAGTAAGGAATCTTAAATTAGTTTTAATACATGTATAAATAATTATGTTTCAGATAAGAATTTGGAAACAGTGAATCTAGATCAAATTAATTACCAACAAAGAATAATTGGTCCAATTACCAAAAAAAAATAAATATTATAAAATTTTCGATCCGAATTCATCTAAAAATTTAAAGATAATGAAATCACAATGCAAAATTAAAATCTTTTAAAGCGCAATCGAATGGCCAGAAATATAACAGAATGAAAACAAATTAGTCATTAATATCGAGTTATATCGAACCTATGACCCGCGGGTCAGACAGACACTAACCCACGAAGGCATTTTGGCCACTCCACACGTTGAGTTTTAAAAATTATTTTATATCATAATAGAGATAACAGACAATCGAAAATAATATTGAAAAATGAAAGTATGAATACTCTTACATCTTTGTAATAAAAATACTTCCAAGTGTCAAGCTTACTAACCGATTTTCTATGCGATACTGAATCTTTGTATGACCTATGACAGTCGGTCATAAGCAGCTAGCGTACTCGTTGCATCGATATAACTGGGGATGTCACATTTGTAGTTAACGTCCTTAGTGTTCACATCAGTGGGAGCCTTTGGAACTCAGTTTCTCCACGCAGTTCCAAATGACCCAACGGCTAGCATTTCAAAGTTATGAAAATTTGCTCTCACTTCTCAAAAAAGGTTCCATCACTGATGTAGTATTAATAATAATATATTCTATAATGTAAACAATTTTTTAAGATAAAAAATCACTACAATATAAATAAACCGTCGTTGACTTCACATTTACAAAATTATGCTACATTTGTATTGTAATGTGTCAAAGTCCATAGAACTCCCAAAAACATGGCCCTACATGTGAGACTAATAAATCTAAATTCCACCTGTAGCTAGTCATTTTTATCAATTGCAATTGCTCAGAATAATTTTCTAAATTTTTTTTCTTGCAGGCGGTACTCTAATTTTAATTTTTGTGTGTCTTATCTTCAGTGAGTTCATCAAATCCCTGATTTATAAAATGCAGATGCACCTTTAAAGCCTAGCTTGAAAGCAAAGAAGCTGAGTGGGTGAGGAATATTAAAGCTGGTTCTTTACTTTTAAATACAGGGTTTTATCTTTATTTGTGCTGCATGATATTAAGTTTTCTGAATATTATAAAAGACAAAGAAATATCTGAAGGGTCATGAGTGCACAAAGTCATTTAGCTTCAGAGGAAAAATTAATCAAATGTAAAAAAGAGTCCACCACACACAATACAAGTACGTCAATTCTATTAGCGTAATATTAGATTTAGAACTGATTTGAATCACTGGAGACGTAAGTCAAAGTCAGTTACATCCAGAGACATGAGCTGAAATCGTCCCTCATCCCCTAGACTAATGTATAGGAAAAAATGTAGAATAATTTTACGCTCTACGTCTATCACTTAAAAAGTGGGCGTTCTTTTTTAAAAAAAAGCGCATCTGGATGCGAGAGGAGATATTTAGAAACAGCATATTTATAATTATATTTGGTTCTCTTGCTCTATATAAATAGTGGTAGTCAATACAATAATTTGAATAATGAATAGTTACTTATACTGACGAAAAATAAGAGAAAATTCTTACATCTAAACAAGTACCTAACTAATGAGGATATTTTATCTAGAGTTGTCTAGCTAGTCTTATCATTCTATTATTTAACATAACTCAATTTTATATGGATTTTTTAAGCTACGATATTGTGGTGAGTAACAAAGCTCTATTTCTTTCTTATGACTATTATAGAATTTTCACTATAGGACTGCTGTAAAAAATCATAAAACATGAATTGTTGCCAATGAAGAAGAGATCAAGTTTAGCCTGAGAGAACACAATGTCTCTCATTAGCGAACGCTATGACGCGCGGGGGTCATCGAAGACCCCAAACTAAAATTTAATCCTGTTAAAAACATTATATTTTGTTGGAAATATAAAACTTGACTTTTAGACATTAATACAGTGCAAATACAAATTAAGAATACAAATCAATCTTCTCTATTTTTATCCACTATTAAAGAACGCTTTCTAGAGGAGATTGTTTTCATCGATCTCACGTGAAAAAATTTGTGCACATTTCTCGAAAAAATATATTTTGTATTCTACAATTAACTGTATCATAGTTATCGTTCATTAAAAAACTCCCGACATTCCCAGGCTTTTCAACTGTGGTTGATTTATATTTCAGGTAAGCGCGATATGTATCATGATATTTTGACAGACGAGTATGAATATTCTGCGCCAAATTTTTTTTCCTCCACGCATACAAGCTTCATCGTTTGATGTAAACCATTCCGAGTTACATTACTTCTTCATTTCAGAATCTCCGTCCTTTCCGATTGCTTATCATATTCGCTAAAACTTTCATGATCTGGAAAATTATCTTCTAAAACATCCTCAGGTCCATTTTCTTTATTCAGAAGACTCAACGGGTCTCATTCTGCACACCCGGTTTTTGTTTGAGCTTTTGGGCTTTCGACCGCGGGAATTAAAATGCTTTTTTTTCGACGAAAGAAGAGGTCTTGTCTCACATCCTCGGTCGTTTTCAACATGCTTTACTGCTAAGTGACGTATTTTTTCGTACTGCGCTGGCGCAGAGTCAACGCGATCGTCATACGAATATTTTTGTTCATGGTTTCAGATTCGTTCCAGCATTTGAATCTCAAAGGAACTATGACGAACCTCAGCATTGCTTCCAATTCGGAAATTGAGTTGGCTTCAATTTTTGAAAAAATATACACAATATCCATTCATTAAGTATGTTTTTAAACAATTATTTTCGTATTTAGAGTATAAATACTCTAGTTAAAACTAAATTATATAAGCAATAATTGCTTGAAGGGATAGTTTAACTTATCTTCAATGCAATCCCTATAAATTCTAGTTGGCTTTCTTTACTAAAATGACTCTTTCAATTGATATGAATTAATTAGTTAAAAGTCAAAAAGGACTTTTAAGTCCAAATCGTAATTATTAGTGAAGATATTACTGTATATTTTACATTTAATGTTATTGCTGTATTTGTTAAATTATCCAATACATGATTTAATAAAAGTATTGTTTTTATTTTGAATATTTTCCATTTATTTTCACATAAATTCGACCACTAACTGAAAATAAAAAGATAAATTTTTGTTTAATTTGTGTGAAAGATTGGAAGATATTGGAATCGAAGTATCATTTCAATAGAATATATTTCTTACAACTATTCGGAAAAATGACAACTGAAAGAATATGTCTTTAAAAAGAGTTTAATTTTTGATTGAAACAATATTCAGGGGAGTTGATAAATTTGTTGTTTTACATAAAAATTATGTTCCTAGAAGTTTTCAAATGTTATGTGAATTTGATCTTGAAATAACTAAATGCAAATAATAAATTTTCATATGCTAATATAGATCAGGAAAAAAAGAATAAACATGAGAACAAGATATTCGTGAACAGCAGGAGATGAGTTATACTTTTCAAATTATAATTAGGAGAAGGCAAAGCTTCCATGCTCCCCTGGTTGAGTGATGCTGACAAACTTGACAAACAGAAAAACTTGATTGAAATCTCCAAATCCCTTATTCTGCGATCCGTTAAGAAAGGATTTCTTCCAAGTCGATAATCCAACAGTAAGAAATATCACATATAATAAAAAATTTATATTACCTTCTCCCCATACAGATTTTGAATACAAGCAGCCTTTTGCTCCTTAACAACAATATCAATACAACATGGAACTTCATATTCAGATGAAAAATAAAATCAGAAAAATCCATTATCTGTTGCAAAAAAATTACTTTTCTTCCTTCTGTACCAGTTTGAAAAATTGAGATATGCGCTGTGTTGTCGAGTAGTACGTTCCTGGGTAGCTCAGAATGCCGTTAACACTTCTGGACATTATGCGTCGAGTCAATGTAGCTGAGTCGACCCTATAAGCTGTTTTGTTCCTTTAAAAACAGCATCGTTTTTAGGGAATCAATTATAAACCAAGAATACAGCTTATAAAATATAACAACATTTGGAAGTGGATACAAAGAATGGAGACAATGGATTGCTTTTATGTTATTAAATTTTGACCTAATTTTCTAAAATAAAAAATTCAGGTAAAGGACGGCAACATCAGCTATTTAATTTTATAAAAAAATATTTTATCTGAAGTAAAGTATTCGGACAAGCTAAAATTAATAAATTTCTGATATTTTATTTAGACCCAATTTAACCTTCCTACATTTATTTTCAGATTATTTTTTTCTCATCCTTTAAAGTTAGAAGACCATCATAAAAAAAGGAATAAATTATAAAAATCGTTACTCTTACGTCGTTTTCATGACTTCAAAGATCATTTATACCAAGTTCGAAGAAAATCGAACCGTATATTTGGTTGCGAATGCGTAACAAACAATTTTACAAACAGACGAAATATCGAACGGTCGCATTGAAACAGGACCTTACTTCGCTCGGTCAATTTATGATTTTGATTTCGAAGAAAATAATGAAATCATGTATGCATAAGCATAGTATCTGTTTTAGTTTTATAATAGGTTTTTTCCACTTCCTGTATTTCAGGAGGATTTGAAAGAATAATTCAGCACATAAGAAATAATTTGATTCCTTTGCTTGTTTTATGATTAGTTGGTGCCTTGCAGTCCTTTTTCTCAATAAATTGGTGATTAATTTTAAAATAATAATTACTCAGTTCCACGTATCTGAAAATCTACTTCAAGAAATGCTATGATTCTGCTATAAAATGTTATAATTCGTTATGTAAAATAGGTTAATATCTTACAGTAAGAAATTTTCGAAAAAATGAACTTCATCCTTGTAGCAAGGAGAACAAAAAAATGCAACGTTTGAACGTCTATTCATCTTGTTGTTAAAGCAAGTCAATAAGGTGGATAGTTATTTCTTATCAGTAGACGATAAAATTTTATTTACATATTGATAAATTTATTGTAGGAATGATTTCTGGGATATAAATGTCAAATTCTAAATATCAGGGCTAATATCAGGACTCAAAGAGAGGATAAAAATAAATATTTCCTTGGGAGGTGTGGCAGAAAAGTTTTTTGAAATATCGAAATAAATCCAAACATGCAGAACCTTCTTTACGAAGTTTGTGATATTCTTGGATGTAATGTGAGTAGAGATCACCTGAAAAAGAAAAGTCAACTGCATGGCGAAAAGCTATCATGGATGGCAGAGCAGTCGAAAATGTGTTCCGAATTAAAATTTCATTGCGAATTAAATTTTTGGAACATAACAACACTTAACTTTCAGCTAGAAATGACAGTGAAGTTATGAAATCTGTCTCGAAAGTTTGACATAGGTCTTTGAATCATGAAATGTGAAAAAAATAGAGTTGTTTAAAAATGCACGATCTCACATATATAAAGTGACATCGCCATTACCCTATCCAAACTAGAGTTCGAGCAATCCCTTCTCCAAATCAGGGAAACTTTAATACCGCACACTGTGTCACTGTAGTACAGTTCCGAACTTCCTCTGCTTGTCGTTGTCTTATTTTATTTATGGCACTTGACGATAGATTGAAAATGAAATCTATTCTATTTTTATTGCAATCTTAATTTATTTTCAGTGAATATCGCATATAATAAATAATAAACAGAGAGTAACGCACCTAATAAATAATAGTTTATTCGTCGAAACTATCGAAAACATTCCCAGGTGTATCATTAATTTCTATGAAAACATGCGAGCATCTCAAATGAGTGGAGCAACATTTCTATTTCCAGTTTAAATGTTCCATATTAAGTGATAATTTTCTTAACGAATTTTGAATATGAAAGAAAAAAAGTTGCATTCTCTTTCCGAAAATAAAAATATAGAAAAAAAAAATCTAATTTATTTATTTTTTCATTTTCCCATAACACTGAATAGAAAAAAGGAGTGATTCACAATAAATTTTCTACAGTTACCATATTCAAAGAGCAAAAAACATTTGTCAATTATTTAAATTTCATATATGATTGAAAATCCAATTTTACCGATGTCTTGGAAAAATAGCATTGGTACTACAGTTGCGATAAGCAATAGGTTCAGAAAACAATTTTATATATGTATCATTTTTCGGAAGATGCGGAAGCTCTTTTTAATTTTATGTGGTTCGCAGTTATTTATACATTTTTTAAAGAAGAACACAATGTACATGTTCTTAAAAATATTTATACAAGTGCTTTTACTTTGATTGGTTATCTTCATTTTAATCAAACAGCCCATTTTTGAAAAATCTTCAAATAATTACCAAGAAATCAATTGACAATCATAAAAATTTTAATTCAAGTGAAAATTTGTGCAGTTGTTTCGCTCTTAAATGTTTTCTTTAGACGTTTGCGACCGATATTTCTGCAAAATACTTTCCACAGCAATGATGTTTTTAAATAAAATACCGTTTCTGGCTTTAAAAGGATGCAAATTCACAAGACTTTGCAGTTATATGACAAAGAAATTACGCATGTCATTTTCCATCTGTCTTATAATATCGCATCCTTTTTCCTCCTCCACGATCAATAATGGATTCCAAAATTAAATTAGCTTGAAGTGCATTAGATATATTATGGAATTATCTTTCAATTTACATTACAGTGAAAAGCAATAATGAAAAAAAAACATTTAAATTAATAATTTGATTAATTCAGCGTATTTAAATAAAATCTTTGATTGCTTTCGAAAATATGATAGTTTCACATAATTAGTAAGCATATGCTAAGCATTCTATAAACACTTACAAAAATTTTATACAAAAGTTAAAGTTACATTACATTTAACATTATGTCGCTTTGAACGATGTTATACTATTAAGACCGCCTCGAGGAAAATCATCCCGTCAACGCGCAGTGGTTGCTCGAGGCTGCTTTGATCGGTTTAAAACACAGAAATCCAAGATCACAATTGCTCTAGAGATTTCTTCTGAATTACAAGCACCATTCCTGGCAGTTTTCAACCACTTTTGAGAATTTAGGAAGTAAAAGCAACTCGACAAATGGGTATCTCTGAGTTGCACGACAACCAAGGAAATCGACGTCTGGTGTTGCTGTCTCAATATCTTCAACTACGAAACCAAATAGAACTGCTTTATGCTCATAAAATAACGTGTGGCAAAAGCGGATTCTGTAAAAGATTTGAAAACAATTGAAAGAACAAAAACAATTTGAAGCCCTGAGACGGTATCCAAGGCCCAAACTATAAAGAAAAAATAATCACTGTGAATATATGGAACGGTCCAGCCAGTCTAATCCATGAAAACTTCCTTAATTCTTGCGACATTATCAAGGTAGTATTGTCAGGAAATAGATTAAATGCATAGGAAACTTTTTAACGATTTCCCGGCATCGGTGAATAGAAAGGATCACGTTCCTTTTAAAGATAACGCTAGCACTTACGTGAAACAACCAATGCTGAAAAAGTTATGCTAATTCGGCTCTGAAGCTCTAGAACACCCGCAATATAAGCCAGATCTTTCATGTAACAATTTCTTATTTTTTAAAGATCTGGAAAACTTCTTAAGGAAAATTGCTTAAAGAATGCATTCACCGATTTCGTCCCATCCAAAACTTTTAATCAATTTATAATAAAGTGAAACCTGTGCATAAAAATACTGTCTATAACGATAAACCTGCCTATAACGGTATTTCCTCTGGACTCGAAGGAATCCCTATTGAGTCAATATATTTTCCACTTCCCTAAAACGATAATCACTTTTTAGACCCACTTGTCTACAATAATAATTTTAATTTTTTAGTATTCTGGTATTGTAGAAATCCGATTTCTTTTTCTGGAAAATTCGCTTATGATGTTCTAGGATGACGCGGTGCAAAATATTGGCATTTGAAGAAAAGCTACGAATAATTTTGGAAATCGATCAAGACTTAAAGCAAGTTGAATGTTGTAAAAAATATTTTAGCAGCATCTTTTTTCGAAGGAATTTTCAGTCAATTAAAAAAAAGATGTTGAAGATGCTGTGTAAACATTAAAGTGAATAGAAAACAAAAATATTTAAAGGTGTCGTAAATAACGATGGTGACAATATTTTCAACTAAATTTTCCTTCTGAAGTTCTTAAAAAAAGTTTCAATGTAAATTTTTTAGCAGTATATGAAATAATATATTTGATATGTTTTTAAAATACTATCTTAATCTGCTATTATTTGTAAGATGAATCAGTAATCGCAACACATTTAGTTACTATATTAGTACATGCACACGAACTTAAAAACTGATTGCGCAAATCTTCCAACTGTCTCTAGAGATAACCTGCCTATAAAAATATTTTTCTCGATCCCTATAATATCTTTATAGACAAGTTTCACTGTATATAACAAAACTTTAATCGTTGTAAATAATGTATTCAATCGAATGGTCACTATTTTGATTTCTACAGTTTTGTTAGGTTACAAAATATGTGAACTGAAATTTAAAGGAAAACCTTAATAATTTCCTTTCCCACATGAAAATATGCATTTCTACGCGGTTTCGTGCTGCGTAGTTTAGTTTAGTTGCATTAAAGTCTTGTTTTGTATTTTTTTGAAATTTCAAAGGGGAAGAAAATACTTAAATTTTCGCAATGAATAACGAAAATTTCTGAATATTTTTCTTCTCTGGTAGCAGCATGTGGTCACATGTTCATATCGGATGATAAAAATACAGAAATATTGGTTTAATGGTTGCGAAAACCTGAGTATTTAAAGTGACGATTTTGTATATTTCGCGTTTTGATATTTCGCAATTTTGTATATTTCGCGTTTGTTTACAATATTTTATTTGTACTATCTCATTTCTAAAAATATTATTAGTATAAATAATTATATATATTTAAAAAAATTGCTAATAAATCAATATCATTAAACATATCTTATCGATATGAATTTCAGAACCACATTTAACACCGTTCCTCAATTGGTATTAGTTCGTGTGTATAATAAAGATAATTGTTTTAATCTATTAAAATTTTATATATATTCTGATCTATTAAAATTTAATGTATATGCTCATCTATTAAATATTATATAATTTTTCTATTAATTTTAAATCCATATTATTAATATATATTTTTATATTGCTATAGATAGTAGTTATTGAAAAATTTAGAATTCATTCTATAGAAAAAAACTGATTTTATAAACTCATATTTTAGCCTGCACATTGATAATATTATATGAAATTTGAACTGATTAAATAAGCTGAATTCTATTTTAATTAATTTTTCCTGATTAGGTACTATTTCAGACGAATTATATTTCTTCCTAGGTTTTATGTTATGAAAACATGATTAATAATGAAAGGTTTAAAAAAATATTAATGATTAAAATATATTTCTTGAAATACCACTACTTCTAAAGCAATTAATTTTATTTATAATTTCAAATATTTAGATAACCGTCTCAATTCGTGGTATGATTCCCTTTCTATAAAGCGCTGCTTTTAAATATAAAAGCGGTGCAAATTAGCAATATTAATTCCTAAGTTATTTTCTTTATCTCGGGAAAGAAGTAACGATTACAATATTACTTTTATAAGTGATTTTAGTGCAAATGATGGCAGTTTCAGAAGCTCACTATCTATCTGCTCTTGATTTAGAGATAAACTCAAAATCAAGCCTATTAGTGTTCGCGTTAATATTTTCTGCAATTCAGCACAGCCTAATAGGCAATCGAATTGGCCTTTTACATGGAAAGAAAGCAAAGAATTTGAACTATTTGTCGGAAATATCGTAGCATGATTACGTGTTCTTGTAAAATATCTATATTTGCTTTACCTTCTCTCTGTTTTATTATGTTTCTGTCGATTCCTGATGATGTTAACAAGTTAATAAAATTATTTCAAAATGCTTATGCAGGATATCCCCTTAAATGTGATAGAAAGCACGCAAGAAGCTGCAGATTAATTATTTTTTTAATATAGATTTATCAATTTTTAAAATTAAAGTTTTTATTCGAAAGACAAACCCTTAATTATACTGACTACAGGGAATTTCATTAGAAAATTAATGGTAAAACTCTCTTTCATGAAAAGTTTCATAATGTATTTCTTAATTTTTTTCTGTACTAAAGATAAAAGTTGTGCTAAATTAATTTGATGTTACTAATAAGATAATTTTTTTAAAATTCTAAAGTGGTGTGGAAAAAGGATTTTGAGTGAAAATATGATTCGATGTTATTAACTTAAAATTCTAAAATTCTGATTAATTCTCTATTAATTTAAAAATATTATTACAATCCTGAAAAGTCCTTTCTCAGTAAGCATCTGTTACTAAAGAAGTAACTACGAGCAAAATTTTGTTGCTCTAGGTCCAATTGACTATCCTGTAGAGCATTTGGAAAGAATTTTGCATCGGACATTCCACAATTTATTGTTAGCACGCTAGCCGATAAACATAATCATATTAAGATACATAACAAGATATTTATTGCTTATAAGGTATTGGGATGGTAATCGAAAACCTGTCATTATAACACTAACACGGATATGCTGGACGGAAAATCATTCAAAATGCTGTACAGGACAGACCTAAGGGAGTAAAGATTCCGAATTTAGTACTTAGTTATTTCTTCTCTAATAGATACTCTGTGAAAAGATATTTTTTGAAAAAAAATTTATTAGAAATTTTATTCTAAAAATGATCCAAGTATTAATGTTTTCTTGTCAGCACATTTTAGCATAAAACAAGTTTTATACATCTTTAAAATTAAAAAAAAATACCTTTTCTGTATTACGAATTTTATTTCCCATCTATTTTGCATATCATTATAGATTTTTCAAATTTCTGATATTCTATGTTAATTTAAAATTAATACCGTAAATAATAAAAAAAAACATTTTATTTAAATTTTAGGTATTAAGATAATAATTTAGTAGGTCTATTTTTAACGGTTTGCCCTAAGTTTTCAACGATTTTGTTGCATATTACCCAATTTACGCGCAGAATCCACCCAGCGTATAAGCATTATGATGTTAAATAATAAAAAACGCGTTTACCAATGCATTAAAAAAGAAAAAAAATTCTCAATCATCTGGAGGTCAAAACAAAAATCGTAAAAGCGTGATGCGCAGGTAGAAAAGCTGTAAGTAAATTAGAATTGTACTCACATTAATAATATATTTTATGTGATGAATGTTAATTAAAATTTCGTTCCTTATGATAATCATTGTTGTTTCATATCTTTCTACTATTGTTTTCAGCGCCTCAAGATTTTACGACTTTTGTTTTGACATCCAGATTTTTGAGAAAAAAATTATTATTTTTTTTTTTACTGCATTGGTAAAAGCGTTTTTTTATATTTATTATTT
>BGPR01043010.1:0-13081 GCA_013235015.1 Araneus ventricosus
TTACATGTTGCTAAGTTAAAATGTGCCGATCCATTTTATTATTGTAAAAAGATGCGTATTTTACAGAAGGAATAAGAAAGTTAAGTTGGTCCCGACAGGATGCAATTAGATGTTACATTACACGGACAGCTATTTGTCTCCAGGGCCGGCCTTAATAGATGCGGGGCAGAAACGAAAACCGTTTTGGATAACCCGATATTATTTAAGTTTTAATCAATAATACATAACAAATAAACAAGATGAATTTTTAATTTATTTTATTTTAATAATTAATATAAGCAATAATATTTATCGCATATTGGATATATATGCGAGAAAAATATGAAGGAAAATCTATTTGTGAGTGAGTTTCACTTTTACTTATTTAGATTTATACTTTAAGAAAAAAAATTTGACTTTAATTATCAAGAACTCATTGCCAGAAATTTTGATAACGTAGATATTGAATTACTTATTGAGGTATTTTATTAATTAAAATCAATGTTTACATATGCAGAAAAAATTATTTTATCTTTAGTTCTGTCATTCCTATTGAATTCCGAATACATATTTCGCTTATCTTATAGTTACAGCTAACATTTCAATAGGAGGTGTAGACAGTCTCATCCAGATATTCTGTGACTGAATCTTAGCGAATAATTTTTGCCGCGAGTTCGCCAAATGATTGGGCAATCATTCGGAAATAACTGAAAAACTTATCAGGGTTTTGTCGTAAATCCTGAAAAGAGGTATAAATCCTACTCCTATTAAGCCTAGAATCAACAAATATATGTACCCAATATCGTCTATTTTGTTTAAAAATATATTTCTTGGACACTAGATACGCAAATGCAAAACGGTTTCTTTCGAAAAACGCCGCCTTTTCCCGGACACGTGAGTACTGAATCGGTGCGACAACGCCCGTGGAAAAATCTAGGAAGGGCACTTTTCCATTGTTGATTTATTGCTTTATTTCCTTTTCCCTCGCTGCACGGTTCACCCACTGTTTTCAATGTACCTCATGCCGGGTATTCTAAGAAAAGTTGGAGTGACCCCGAAAGCCTCGAGCGAAGCAGATCCTTTGCCATCCCCTACGAGAATTTTATTACAGTAGGCAACGATTTTCCGGCTTTTAACTTCTGTGGTTTCAACAACGGAGACACCAAAACACACCCCTTTGCAGAATCTGAGCCCCCATGTTCGCTAATGAGGGAAGGAATGTACTTCTTGGTGTATGTTGCTCTCTCAGCTGTTAATACAACGAGTAAACTGTGAATCATGCAAACAAAAGAAACGGCGTGTTTCGCCATACTCTTTAATAAATTTATGGAAGGGATCATGAGTAGTCGATCATAACGACACATAGAACTGAATAATTATAAAATATAGAATAATAATAGAATACATGCTTAATACATGCATTCTATTATTATTCTTGCTTACATACTTGCTTAATTATAGAATACATTCTATTCCTGTTGTGTGCACAGATGAAGTAAACAGTTCTCTCATGACAACTTAACACACTTAAATTCGGTAAATTATTATAATTTCTTTTTTTAGTATGTACTTACACTAAAAACCGACAAATGAAATTGTGAAAGATCAAATGGACTCTCAAAGAGCTATTCACACTATGCAGTTTCAAAGCTTGAACTGATATATTTATGAAGCTGAAAATTTAATTTCTTTTCTTCTTGTTGAAGAATTTTGGATAGATATGACTTACATAGCAATTATATTTTACTTTGCTTCTTTAAGAGAATGGTTAGTTTGAAATCATTTAAAATTTAATCTACATTAACTTTTTCCCATATTACTTTGTTTATGGAAGTCATTCTCATAAATCACAGCTTAAATCTTTTTTTTTCCCAAAAAAAAAGCTATCTATTCAGTTCCGTACCTTCCATTTTAATTAATTTCGTTGGATAGATTTAATTCAAAATAGCTAATGCTAAAAATTTTTAACGTGCAAATTAAATGAAGTTTAAATGAATTATTAAAATTAGTATTAATTATTTAAATTCATATTAGAGGGCGAACCAGTAACTCACCGAAAGCAATGCGCTAGTTATAAATTAATATATGAAAATAGCTCAAGTACAGAAATAGATGAGTAATATATGTTCAAATATGTCGGGTAGGCCCTCTGAAACTCATGAAAGGATACATGCTGAAATAAGTGAACAATTGTTATACACGAACTTTTAAATACGTATTAATACTGGTTTTAATTCGATCAATTATATTCTCATAAAAAATTCATGCAAACTTTATATCTAGAATTTTCCTATCTTTTTGAAAAATGAATATAAATAAATAACGTAATTTAACTGAAATATGTGACCTTTAGCTCTAATGAGTAACTAAAAATTAATAAAGAAATAAGTTACTTAGATTTTTAACTTCATAAGAAACCTATTTTACAAATCTTCTAAACTTCTTAAAAATTGGAAATATTTTTCAACATCTCAAAGCAATTATAATCGTCAAAATATAACTAATAGGTCTTTATACTACCATGTAAATTTATGAATGTTTTCAATTTATAAATACATAAATAAAAAATTGTGACGTTTTGACCCTTATTTAGAAAAATACATCTGCCTTTAAATAAAAGATTTGTAATTGTCTAAAATTTTCAAAAATATAAAGAACTAAAACACAATTATTATGTGCTTTTATTAGCATGTAAATGCTTATAATATCGTAATTAAAATTAATTTAATATATATTTGTAAATATTAAAAATGTAAAGGAATTGGAGAAAATTTTCTACTACCTTTCACCTTATTATCAGTATTTGTAAATGTAAGGGTATTTATCAATGTAGTATAACCCCGAGAATCCAAAATTTCTGATTATACGAACATATATATATATTAATTTTCTGAACAATTTACAGAAAAATGAAGGAAAAATAACATTTACGAATCCGAAACAAAACTGAAAAAAAGAATTCGAATTGTTCTTCAAGAGTGAATGAGAATCTTAGTGAGAAGAAAAAGCTCAGATATTTTCTTTTTACCCTCAACTTGTTTACCTCTGTACCATAAGAATTGCCGCCTGCTCTTTCCGTACACCTTCACAGGGCACAAAGAGTCAAAATCTGCTGCATTTGGTATATCAAGAGTATTTTACCGAATTTGCCGATAATCTGAATTCCCCGAAATCCGAATAAATGTCATCCCCCAATTAGTTCGGATTCCCGGAGTTCTAGTATATACCCGGAGTTCTAGGAGGAGTATAGCTTTATAAATATATGTACTGTAATAAAATGCTGCTTAATTGAGAAAAATCATACATTTATTTTTTGTGTGCGTAGTTTATGAAATTTTTTTTAAAAAAGGAGTATCGAAAAGATTTATTGTATTCTTAGGAAATGTAAAAATGGATAAAATTAACCAGGTAAATATAATTTTGCCATAAATTTGAATACCAATACATGTTCATGAATTTGCTACAGCTCCTAATTACATATCAGACAAATGCTCTTATTAAATAATAATACAAATGCTCTTATTTGGTTTCATTCTGCGATAAAATTTGACACTGTATATGGTTATTTTAAATTAATGTACACCTTAGTTCCAATGAGTGATTTTTTTAAAACTGTCACACATTCACAACTATATAACTATAAATAACATTTTCTATTTAAAGTCATTTGCATCCAGTAAAATTATTTTAATCTTTTTAAAAAGATTAAGCTTAGGTAAAAACGATTACACTTATATAGTTCAAGTAATTAATTCATGCGTTGATAAAGAAATTAGCGCCGAATGGATATTATTGTTTAAAAAAAGAAAAAAATAAAATTAAAACAGTTTAAAATAGGTTAAGAAAATAAGAGATTTACAAGAGCATTCTGAATAAATCCTCTTGTGCGAAATCCTATGAAAATGGTCCTTTAAAACGCAAACGAGCCTCCATCCCATGACCTGTGTCATTAAAGCCTCCCGCGTCGGCTATCTCAGAGATGCTCCCCACCTCCCGTGAAGGACATCGTAGCGCTGTAGAAAGGAGGAATTTAGGCGGACATTCGATTTCCTGTGGCCGTCCTTTGCGCGTGCTTTGGCGGCGCCGCGACCTCCTTTGGATACCACAGCCTCCCGCGAAGTACGTACAGGGGGAAGTCCTTGGGAGTAGGGTGTGCTGTGTGGGCGATTGGCCTGTCTGAACGTGTAAGAAAGTGGTGCATCTGCGGAACCCGGGGGCCGTTAGGCCTTTTCGGTTCTTGCCCCTGCAGAGATACCGATGATTCTGAGGAAGAAGTGGTTGTAATCACCAGCGAGATTTTTCAATGATATTCTGAAAGAGTGTGGATCGTTCAATTTTCAACGATGCAATTTTAAATTGAAAAGAATTTATAGTTGCGCAACGAAAAACGTCCGCCATTATGTGAAAAGTTGATGAAAGTCTAGAGGCGTATAAGAATGCAACGTAATGTTCAGCTTCTTCGTACGATTTTGATTAATGCTGAAAATGTCGAAAACAATTAAAGGAGCGAAGCAATACAACCAATAAATTGTGGACTTTCAGTGCGTTCCAGATCTACATTTTTATATGGCAAAGCAACGTTTTGCTTATTTTACCGACAACTCGCATAAAATCTCACGTGAGTTCTTAGAATTGCTTACACATTAAGAAAACGAAACATGTTTTACCCTTTTCAATTCTGGTTCTAATATGTTTAGAGTAAATATTTCAACGAAAATATTTTTAGTTTCGATGAGAGCGCTGAAGTTTATTTTTTTAAGTCTACAGCTTAAAATGTTTTATTATGTTTGTATATATAATTGTATGTGAATTGTTCTCTTTGTTTTATCGTGTGCATCATAATCAGGATAAATCTATCTGTAAAAATTGGCAGTAATTTAATTTAAACAATTGTTATATAAAAAATAATTTAAAAAATTGTTTTCTTTAATCTCTCTATTTTTGTATCAAATGCAATGTACCTTTGTTTCAGCAATCCTTCCACTATAGGCCTAATTTCTTCTAGGTAGTCTAGAAAAGATAGGTAATTACCTATGTGAGAGTAAAAATTGTATTTTTATTGGTATTCATTTTTAGCTCTAATCGATCTTTCATAATTGTATATATTATCAATCATTCATAATGGTGCTGTAATTCAAGATTCTAGACTGCTAAATTAAAATTCAAATATTTTAACATAATTTATATTGCAATTTTTAACATCAAAATTTTAACAGTACTCTTTAAAAATTCTGAAATATAAAAAAATGATTGTTGTCTTATGGCTATTCAACATATTATAAATTACATTAAGTATAAGAGATCTCATTAAAATTACTTCAGACACTATATCGGTAATTAAAAATTAAACAAAGCAAAAGTAAAGTTAACGACAAAACTCACAAATGAGAAATTAATCATCGTCAGCAGTTTCTACTCCGGCGATAGCCAATTATGCTCCAAGTGAGAGGTTAACAAAGAACTACTGTAAGGTTAGGCTAGAAACTACGGAACTACAATACAAGTATATGAATGAACGGTCCAAAGAATAATATTGACGGAAAAGTAGAGCTTATCCACACATGATAATAACTTATTTGAATTTATTTAGTAAGGAAATTTGGTGAAACTACAGTATTATGTTCAAAAACGAGGGACTCTTCTGAACTATGCGCAGTAGTCAACTCTCAAGGACTTTGACAGTTCAGTCATGTGCAGTAGGGTGTGTTATGAAGTTCCAGGAGTTTCCACTATTTTGCGCAACAAACTGGGTGAAAAAATGAGGGGGTTCTGTTTTGTCCCGGGTTCCCCTATAACTGCTACTGTAGACCGAAAATTCTATGACTTTTCCTAAACCAGTGAGAATTAAATGAAATTTCAAATATGCATACGATAAAAGAAATATAAGCCAAGATTGTTTTTCTTTACATTCTCACTTTTAAGAAATTAACCCGAACTCTGACACAACAAATCTTGTTGACTCGAGTGTTTATCTCATGATGGCATGTCGCTAACTTTGCCCAGAATCTCTCTGTGTTTCAAATGGAACAATTTGTCTCTTCACGTGGAAATCGAGATCGTTTTCATTTTCGAAGCACCGTCTTTTTAGATACGGAAACCCTTCGAACTTTCGCGCATGCTCGAGATGTCTTTGATTTCACCAAAATAGGGTGAGATGAAAGATGTAGGATGAGATGTGTATATTTAACTAAACAATGCACAGAAGCACCACACAAATTTGAGTTAAAATAATATAGTGCGATTAAAAAGAAGATGAATATCAACATCGGAAAAGAATAGCTAAAATTAAAACGTGCCTACCAAAAAATTCCGGAAAAGCGCTCCTCTTACTATCATTCACCTCTATGCGGAGTAAAATTGCTCAAAAGTGGAAGGCGCGGGTTTCTGAAATGCACAATATACAAAGAAGAAACATTATGCGATGCCGATTATTTTGTCGATCAGATTTCATCATGTATAAAACCAACAAAACCAAAGTGCCAATGAAGTCTCATATTTATGTATATATTATCAAAAGACAGATTCCAGACGATTGCCAGTACAGTAGAACTTTGATTATAGAGGTGAATTGGGACCGTAATCACCTCGGATAATTGAAAATTCGGTTAAATGAGGTAAAATTTTAAATCATGAATTTTTTCAAAAAGGTTTTCCAAAGTTTTTTTTATTTCAAATTATAAAAATAAGTCCGCAAGTATTACCATATTTAAACAAGCTCTTTTATTTGTCAACAGACTTGAAAAATGCATTTTTAAAGATTAATTAGTTTTCATAAGAGGATTCGCGAATGTTACTGATTTTCGTTGCCTCCTATGCATTTTCCCAATGAGTCTTTAAGTGTGTTTAAAAAAGATTATTTTATCTGGATCCACAACGCGAAACTTTTCAACACATTCACGGTGCCATTTTTTCATGAAAATGCATGAAATTTGTTCACATAACTATTGAAGTACTTAAGAATGGAACTGTGCTTTTATTTTATTTATTTATTTCCTTCTAAACAACTTCTTGAGTTAGGGGCCGTTCAAATATTACGTAATCATGTTTTTGGTTTTTTTTACCCCCCTTCCCCCTTGTCAGCAAAAATAAGCAAATCGCAAACCCCCCTCTTATAATTACATAAGAAAACGTCCTTTTAGCCATTAATATTTTTCCAACATACTGATGCAAATATTTTCTAGATTATTTATATAAACCAGCGGGAGTGGTCTCCCCTAAACTTTCTCGTATACTCCTAACACATGTAGAGAAAACTAGAATAATAAAAGACATCAAATAAACTTCCGTCGCAAGTAAACCAAAGTTGGAACCACGCGTGGTTTGAAGGATCAAAACAAATTCAAATCCTCTGCTCATTCTTTTGCGCAACAGGACCTGTCGAGACTCCCTAAATGTTTGCTTCCTTACAAAATCACCCCAGAATTTGTTTTTGGCAAGCTGCCAAGTTTCGGAGCGTCCCTTCCTTGCACAGACATTGCCACTAGTAGGCATGCGCAGGGAGTTTGTTTCAAAACTGAACAAGTATGCGATTATACAGACCGACAGACAGTCAGCCCTTTGACGGATTTCGCCCAAAATTTGATACGGACCTACATTCATGACGATAAAACTGTGTATAAAATTTTATCCATCTGGCTTTTCAAGTTTTTGAGTTATAGCGTTCGCATGACCCCGAACATACAGACAGACAGACTTCCTTTTGACGGATTTTGTCCAAAATTTGATAGAAACCTACAAAGTATGTTTAAAGACCACATACCAAATTTCATCCCCGTAACTCTAATATTTTTCGAGTTATCGTGTTCACAGACACACACACAGACACACATACAGACACACATACAGACACACATACAGACACACACACAGACACGCACACAGACACACACACAGACAGACATAATTCCACAATTGTGTTTTTCGGAATCAGGGAGGTCTAAAACGTGAAGATTCGTCAAAATCTCGAGTTCGAATTTTTTGACGATTACAATACTTTCTCTTTGTATACTTCGTATACGAGAAAGTAAAAAGTAACATAATAAACAATTCAGTAAAGTCAACTGAATGTGATAAAAATTCTAAAAACACTTCTAACAAATACGAATGATTTTAAAATAAACAGATAACGTTGCTAAGTAATTTTTTTCATTTAAGTTTCTGCTTAATTAATTACTTAGACCAAATTTGAGAATTAACTAAAACCCAAAAGCTTAAATTTTTAATGCAGGAAATAGAGTTATATTTTCATAGAAAAATATAAAGCTTAAAGTAATCAATTATTTCGAATAGCATGTGTTGCAGCTGGCTAAGTGCTATCTCCCCCATTTTTGATAATGGGTTCACCACCCCGGCTTTGGCGGCGCATGCGCCTTAGGAACGAGAATGAGTACGTTGAGCGAGCGTAAGCTAAGCGTTGGATGTTGCATGTAAATATGTAAATATTATGTTGCTATGTTATTAAACATATTTAAAAGCCTATAATCAGCCTACTTATTTTCTGCATCCTGGAATTCCTACGGTGGCGATAAGTATTAAGTGTATGCCACATTTATTTGGCGAGCCAGCCAGGATGTAGAAATCGTCGATTTCTTAGGCTGATCGAAGTTAGGCTTAGCAATGGACGCGCTAAAACAGAAGCGCTCAACATTACGAAGCGCCTTTACGCGGAGCGCTAATAATCTCGAAGCACTTCTTGCAGCTACCCAACTGAAGGCATCTGATATAGAAATAAATTTCGAGCAGATATCAGAACGATTTAAACAACTGCAGGAATGCGATACGAAGCTTCTAGAACTTTTACAAAAGGAAAACTGTACTTCAGATGAATACGAAAAAGAGTACACTACGTGCGAAAGCTATGAAGATAAATTTATCGCTCTGAAAATAAAGGTTAAAAATGTCTTAGCGGGAAACGCTAAAAATGGAACAGATTTGCCCCATTATACGGATACGGCATCTAAATGCAAATTACCTGAGATTCAGTTGCCAACCTTTGATGGCAACCCGAGAGAATGGCTAAATTTCTGGACTCAGTTCCAAAAGATACATGAGGAAGCCAGTATAGATGAACGAGACAAGTACCAGTACCTCATTCAGAGCACTGTGCCTGGTTCAGCCCCAAGGGAGATCGTCGAAAGCTTTCCTGCTACGGCCGAGAATTATAAGAAAGCAGTAGAGTATCTCAAGGAGAGGTTTGGTAAAGAGAGTGTCTTGGTGCAAGTGTATATTAGGGACTTGTTACAGCTGGTCATATCGAAAAACAAGTGCGAATTATCAACATTATATGATAAACTGCAGACACGAATTCGGTCTTTGGATTCTTTAGGACTCACAAAAGACAAATACGCGGACATTCTTTTCCCATTAGTAGAATCAACGTTACCCGTAGACATTGTAAAAATGTGGGATAGACAGCGACATTTAGTTCAGGACACACAAGGTAAGAGTGACTTAGATCTATTAATGGATTTTGTTAAGAACGAAGTGGACAGTGAATTTAGAGTTAAAATATCTAGAGAAATTTTTAATACTGGAAAAATAACTAATAAAAAAAGTGTAAGTCAGTATTCTGAATCTAAACCTGTTGTGTCAACTGCATGTGAATTGTTAACTGCTAATGATAATAATAAGTCTACTGAGAATATTCGTAAGTTTAAGAAATTTGATTCTTGTATTTTTTGTGATAAATCCCATGCATCTGAGAGTTGTAATGAAGTCTCAAACATGAATTTAGACTGTAAAAAAGATATTCTTAAGAAGAAAAAAGCATGTTTTGTGTGTCTTAAGCGATTTCACCGGGCAAACCAGTGTAAATCAGGGCATAAATGTCATATTTGTAAGAAACGACATTTCGTTATTTTGTGCCCGGATTTACCTTCTAATAAATTAGATAAACTCTCAAATGGAGAGAATGATGAAACCAAAACCAGTACGTTAAACAGTCATGTACAACTCTCTGATGTATATTTACAAACTTTGATTGTAAGATTATGTAATGGTAAAAAAGAAATGTTTATAAGAGCAATTTATGACACTGGTAGTATGAAATCTTATATAAGCTCTGCTATTGCTCAAAGTATGAACTATGAACCTATAAGTGAAGTAAATTTAAAGCAATCATTATTTGGTGCTATTGAAACTGATGAAGTGTCATATAAGAATTATGTTATTGAATTGAGTAATGTTGATAATAGTTATAAGTGTAAACTTGAAGTACTTGGTCAAAACCGCATTTGTTCTGAGATTAAACAAATCCCATCTGGTCCTTGGTTAAAAGAGTTTAAAATGCACGGTATTAAACTTACGGATTTGGAAAACAGCACTCTAAAAGTTGATAAGGAAATTAAGTTGTTAATTGGTGCTGATGTGGCCGGTAAATTGTTTACTGGGAAAATCATACCTTTGAAGTCTAACTTGACTGCAGTGCATACTCGTTTAGGGTGGACGGTTTTGGGGAAACTTTTTGGCAGTGAGCCAAGCGTTGAAAGCAAACATTCCCTGATCATTTCTTCGTTGTTAACTCAAACTCAGTGCATCAGCGACCTTTGGTCCTTGGATGTATTAGGGATTACGGGTTCTGCGCATCGCCAAACTGCAAAGGAATTAGAAGAGGAAACTACGAAATATTTTAATGAAACTCTTTGCGTAAATGCAGAAAGCAGATATGAAGTCGCATTGCCGTGGGTAGTAGATAATTCTTCTTTACGGGAAAATAAAAAATTAGCAGATAAAAGTCTATTGAGTACGAAAATGAAATTAATGACATCTGGTAAAGTAGAAGCTTATGGGGAAGTTTTTGATAACTGGTTGAGTCTTGGTATTATTGAAAAAATACCACAAGGGGAAACGGGCCGAGTACATTATTTGCCACATAGGCCAGTTATAAAAGAAGGTAGCACTACGAATATAAGACCAGTATTTAATGCAAGGTCACACGCATTAGGTTTTCCATCGTTAAACGATTGTTTGTCCACTGGACCCAATTTGATAGAAATAATCCCAACGATTCTAAATCGGTTTCGTAGGAACTACGTTGGTGTTACGTCAGACATAGAAAAAGCTTTCCTACAAATATCGATTAGGGAAAAAGATCGTGATTATTTACGTTTCTTATGGTTGAGGAAAGATGACTTGGAACAAGTTGAGGAGTATAGGCATCGAAGAGTAGTATTCGGTTTAACATGTAGTCCTTATTTATTGGCCGCTACACTACAATGCCATTTAAATAGGGTTCAAGAAAATGTGAGTTGCACATCTGAAATACTTAAGACTGCATTTTATGTTGACAACTGTGTAACTAGTTTAGATTCTGAATTAGAAATGCGAAAGTTCATACTGGAATCCCAAATTATCATGTCTTCTGGCAATTTCAATTTACGAGGTTGGAAGTCTAATTTGCATAGTGTAGTGCCTAATGGGGATACATCCACAGATGAAAACGTGTCAGTTTTAGGCCTCGTATGGCATACGGACACAGATACGTTATCTTGTAAAGTAGAACAAACAGTTACCCTAGAGAAACCTATTACGAAAAGGTTAGTTTTAGCTATTGCTCATCAGATTTTTGATCCGATAGGTTTTACGACACCTGTTATGTTGATTCCTAAGTTGATTTTACAAGAAACGTGGAACTTAAAGCTTAAGTGGGATGATACTCTACCAGATGACCTAGTGAGAAAATTTAAATCTTGGTATCGTCAGTTGTATTTAATAGCCAATATAAGAGTTCCGAGATGGTTTAGCATTTCCCCAACAACGGAATCTTTGAGTGTGCATGTGTTTTGTGACGCTAGCCAAAAGGCTTATGCAACATGCATATTTTTAAGAGTTAAACAGGGTGACAAAATAGTAGTTACTCTAGTACATGCCCGAAGTAGAGTTGCACCCGTGAAAACGGTTACTATACCCCGTCTAGAACTTCTCGCTTGCTTAATTGGGGCTAGATTACTGTCCTCTGTGATTAATGATCTTAAACTTTACGGTGTTAATATTTATTGTTGGACAGACTCTACTACCGCATTGTGCTGGATACAGCGAGATCAAAATTGGGGAACTTTTGTTCAAAATCGAGTAAGGGAAATACGTTCACTAACTTCTTCCACCGTGTGGCGCCACGTTCCAGGAGCACTTAATGCTGCAGATCTAGTATCTAGAGGGTGTTCTGGAGAACAATTATTACAAGGAAAATGGTGGGAGGGACCTTCTTGGTTAAGTGAAAATGAGGAGAGTTGGCCAAAATCTGAGGATGATCCAGATGAGGATTTGGTTAGCTCAGAAAAGCGGAAAACTATTATAACTACTTTAACAAAAAATGGTGAAAATGTTGATTGGTATTATAAGTATTTTTCATCTGTAAGGAAAATTGTGCATATGCTAGCTTGGATATTTAGATTTTATAATAAGTTAAGAAAAATTGCTAGTGATTCCTCAAAAACTTTGTCTGTTTCTGAATTAGAGAAAGCAGAAATAGCTCTTATGCTTTTGATTCAGAAGGAATCATTTAAGGATGTAAATGATGATAAACTTAAGAAACTTAGACCAATAATTGATTGTAATGGTCTAATCAGAGCTAAAACTAATATTTCTAATCGAGATGATACTAATGACTTTAAGTTTCCTATTATTTTACCTTCTGATCATACAGTAGTTAAGTTATTGATAATGAATGCTCATAATGATCTATTACATGCTGGTACTTCTATGTTAATGTCACACTTAAGAGAAAAGTATTGGATAATTAAGGCTCGTAAGACCATTCGAAATTGTATTAGAAAGTGTGTAAAGTGTCAAAGATTTAAAACTAAAAAATGTGAAGTGACTCCCGGCATTTTGCCAAAGGATCGAGTACGTGATGCAGCTACGTTTGAAATTGTAGGTGTTGACCTTGCAGGACCTCTGTATCTAAGAAATGGTCCAAAGGCTTACATTGTTCTTTATACCTGTGCAGTGTATAGGGCTATTCATCTAGAGTTGATCACATCCTTAACAACTGAAGTTTTTCTCCAATCATTAAGACGCTTTATTGCTCGTCGTGGAAGACCTACCACAATTTATTCGGACAACGGCACGAATTTTAAGGGAGCAGAGAGACTTCTGCATGCAC
>BGPR01043011.1:0-13081 GCA_013235015.1 Araneus ventricosus
ATTACGTATTTTTTCTTAACAACTAACCATTTTATAATAACGGCGTTACCAAGCATATTAGCATTACGTATTTTTTCTTAAGAACTAACCATTTTATAATAACGGAGTTACCAAGCGTATTAGCATTACGATTTTTCGGAATAAATAAACAAAGCAGAAAACTCGTGCATAAGCTCTCCTCCGTTGCCTTTCAGCGGAAAGAGATTGTTCGTTGTGGACATTTTTCCCTAAATAACGGTCACCGTTAGTAACTGTTTACTTCTCACAAATCCATTCCACTCCACAAAGCCGCATGAATCATCTCTCGGATTTATTCAACTCATCCGTGTTTTCATTTCTCTCGCGCGCGCGTTGCCCCCGACTCAATCCCGTGCGAGGAAACTGACTCAGTTGTGCGTCAAAGGGTTGTTTGGTCCAAAGGCGGTGATTCATCTGCGTTCGGCAGTCTGCCTTTCGCATATGCGTATTTCGACTTATTTATCTTTTACATAGAAGTGCAGTTCGGATAAAGCGTTTCTCACGAATTTTGAATAACGGGATAAAAGAAAACATTCAGCTGCTGCGTAACGGTTTATCGTTTGGCGGTCGACCTTCAAACGAAATCGGCAGGTGATTTAATGTTAATTCAATGACGAATATGAGTGCGTTTGTACCTTTTTCTCTGTTTTAGGGAGGTAAGTAGAGTCAAGTCACATGATGTCGCACTTATATGATAAACGTAACTGCCCATATTATTTAACAACCAACTGTACATTTTCTTTAGTTGTACTATAATTAGGTTATCCGTCTCGTATATACGGGACTTATTTACTTACAACCCGTCCCGGCCCAGCCTACCCAAGAGGGTGTAAGGCCTTCCACAGGCCGGAGGGGAAACATAAAACTAAAGAAATGAACTACATTAAAAAAGAATTTACAAAGAACCCTGTCACCGTATTTCACTATTTAGTCCCGTATTACTATTTTTCACGTTTTCGGATGACACTTTTTTTTAAATTTAAAACCCACACCGGTCCAGCCTACCCGAAAGGGTGTAAGGCTTTTAGCAGACCGGTGGGGAAATATAAAAACAATACAAATATATCAATATGACACGACACGCACAAAAGCATCACAAACACAGCACAGAATGTTACTTCGGATCACTCTTAACCAAGTCCTGAATGGGAGGAAATAAAACTACAGTAAGGAACATCGATTCTAGCAACACTGAGATTCTGCTTAACCAGTTTGCATATCTAAAAGATTATTTAAAGATACATAATACCAACTAAAACTGCGAAGCAACTATGAAAATTAGTATGGAAGAGAAATGGCTGAATTTTTTTGAAGATACAAAGCATATGGATCAGAAATCATGTCTAATAAAGCTATGCGATTTTTAATTTTCCATTCCAGCCCACAATACAAATGTGGAGAGAATATTTTCCCTAATGTCAATTCAATAGTCAGACGAAAGAGACATGATGTTAGTGGAGACAATTGAGGCAATTTTAAATTAACTTGCGCCGAATTTTATAATTATTTGAAAGAAGAAAATGATATAATTAAGATAGTAAAATCACCTTTAAAATATGGCTGGTCTAAAAATGGATTAGCCTTGCGTCTTTTTTATTATTCTACGTGTTGATTTTATTATATTGCTTAAACTTTATTGATTTTTATCAGATAAAGAAACCTTTGCCTACCTACTTTTTTATATTTTATTTATTTAGCACTGAAATGACCCGTATCAAAGCTTGGCAATTATGGCAACCCTCACTATAATGCCGCGTCCTTTATTATTATTATTATTGCTGTATGTGCGATTCCAAAACTGAATAGGAGTGGTACTTTTGACATGTATCACATGACCATGAAGGGATTCATTTGTAGGAGGTAGACAGAAGATTCGAGTAATTTTACAGAAACATTGAAACAGACTGCGTAGAACCATTGCACGTGCAGAAACATTGAAATAGACTGCGTTGAATCATTGCACGTGCAGAAACATTGAAATAGACTGCGTAGAATCATTGCACCTGCAGAAACATTGAAATAGACTGCGTAGAACCACCGCACCTGCAGAAACATTGAAATAGACTGGGTAGAACCATTGCACCTGCAAAAACATTTAAATAGACTGGGTAGAACTACTGCACCTGCAGAAACATTAAAATAGACCATTAATGCACTTCTTGCGTAGTTTTCCTGCGCTACTAAAGTTTGAACCATACAAAATATCTCTTTCAACAGTGATGTAGCGAGGGTGAGTGGCGCCCGGGCATGATGTAATTTCTTTCGCCCCAACGAATCGTCATCAATTGCTTAGCAAGTGTAAATTTTTCCCCGGTGCTTGCTTTTTCGCCTTATAATTACGAGGAAGGATCCAAAAAAAGTTTACAAAGGTAATAAAAAATTATTTATTAACATTAAACAGAAAATACAAAAGGGAATTAAGAAGCATACTTGCCTATCACTTTTGCACATAATCACCAAACCTATTTAGACATTTATCTGACCGCAGGACCAACTTGTTTAACCCGGCTTGGCAGAAATCACGTCCTGTCCACTGAGCCAGCTCTCGGCAAACTGTTTTCACATCACTCTCTGAAGAGAACTTTGTTCCAGATAAGTGTTCCTTCAATACCCGAAAAAGGAAATAATTATTGAGCCGTCGTTAAGTTATCCGACGCAAACGCCCTGGCATGTTGAGTGATGTTGTCATCCTCCTGCATGACAATACCTATACTGCCTGTAAAACTCAAGAATTGGTGCGAAAGTTCAAGTGGGAAGTCTGGAGACCCCCCCTTACAGCCTAGATTCGGATCCTATCTGGGGTGCTGTGGCGAATCCCGGGGGGCATCGGGGGGGCCCCCCCCCCCCCCCCGAGCTAAACCAGAATTCTTGATTTTATTTAAAATCACTACAACTGTTTGTTCTTAATTTCCCTATTTTTTATAAAAATAATATAAGCGTGACAACATTGCTTTCTGGCTAGACATGCTCAAAAATTTTACTAATTTTCTAGTCATTCCACTTGTACTTGTAGCGTTGACGCAGTCGAAGACATTTTTTGCCTAGTTATTTCATTATAATTTTTATTAAATTATCGAAAGTATTGTAGTTTTCTTTATGATTCTCATTGTCAGGTGAGGAAGGTCTGTAAAGTTAAACCGTTTTGGTTATCATAAGCCATGAGGTTTGGCATTCGTCATGACGATACAGAATTTTTATGACCTGGGGGGCCCCGCCTCCAGACCCGAGTTCTGGAATCGTCACTGCTGGGTTGCAAACACTTAGTTTGTATTTTTCACCCCCCTCCCCTCTTGCGCGTCCTCGCGGGTTAAAGGGTGTACAAAACACAGTTGTACGCAAGCAACAACAACATCGAGAGATGTGAAGGTGAAAAAATTTATCATATTTCCTCATTTAATTTGTTTTGATACACATCCCGAGGCATTTGTTGCAGATGACGGAACCTTATCGAGCGGAAGGCCAAAGATTATCCTAAAATGGGGTTCCTGTTCCCGAAGCGTTCTTTTATTTGCAGCTGACACCCCGCTTCCTGTAGCCATTATGGCATGCAAAGGAGCTTTCGGTTTCAGCTTCGCCTTCATTCACTGCCAGCCCTCCCACACCATAATAACTTCATTAAAAACCGCTCTCTCGTGAGCGCGCCACCCCCCTCCGGCGGTGTCCAATAAACATCTTCCTGGGAGACGTCTTCATCGCCATCGATTAGCGATTAATGGCTGCAGGAATCGAGCGCTGCCATTTCTTGCTGCCGATGAAGAAAGATGGAAGCCCCCTCGAGTTCCTTCGAAAACACTCCATCCGCCAGGGCGGAGTCGCCGCCCCTTTCGTCACGAGAGGGGCGCAGCGTGGCCAAAAATGGATCTTGCGTCGTAAAGCGGAAGAAGAACCTCGTCCGTAAACCTGAGGAGTATTCTCCTCTCGACTTTCTCTTACACTAACACAATACGGGGCGTTTTGTGTTTGACTTGTAGTCTAGTGAAGAAATCGAGTTTGCACTTTGGAAATTTTCCCTTTGATCGCAGCCCAGCCGCGAGCGAGCTGGGGGGGGGGAATCCCCGGGCCCCGGGATAAGGAAGAGGAGAATTATTGAGAAATTGATGAAAAATTGGGGCCCGGATGCCAGTACTTTTCCCAGGGGCCCGGGATAAGGAGGGGAAGAGTTATTTGGGAAGTGTTGAAAAATTGGGGCCCCGCATGCCAGTACTTTGCCCAGGGGCTCGGGATAAGGAGGGAGAGAGTTATTGGGGAAGTGTTGAAAAAGTGGGGCCCCGCATGCCAGTACTTTGCCCAGGGGCCCGGGATTAAAAAGAAGGGTTATTGGGGAAGTGTTGGCTATGTGGGGCCCCGCATGCCAGTAGTTTGCCCAGGGGCCTGGGATAAAGAGGGAGAGTGTTATTGGGGAAGTGTTGAAAAAGTGGGGCCCCGTATGCCAGTACTTTGCCCAGGGGCCCGGGATTAAAAAGAAAGGTTATTGGTGAAGTGTTGGCTATGTGGGGACCCGAATGCCAGTACTATGGCCCGGGGCCCGGCTTGGCTCTGGGCTGCCCCATTTGATCGATCGAATCAAAGATTTGATACAGATCTACAATTTTGGTGTAGAAACCACATACTACAATACACCCATCTAGCTTCTTGTATTTCTCCGTTATCGTGTCCACATGGATACGAGAAGACATAAAAACAAGCAGTTTATCGACTGACTGATTGGGCGCAGATCTGCAATATTGGTGAAAAGATCGTACTTTGAAACTCACCCATCTAGCTTGTTGTTCTTGTTCACATGCTCGCCAATGGCCGGACTTCGCACAGACAGATATGGCCGAAAATTGAACAGAAATCCACATCTTCATTTTGAGTTATAGTGTTCGAAGATAAATAGAGAGACAGATTGGCTAAGAAGCTGGAAACTAACTTATACGTGAGTATGAGAAAAAATAGAAGGGACAACACACCAAATTTATTTGCTTTTGGGTATTGCAAATATTTATCCAACCAGCGGGAGTGTTCTCCCCTAAACTTTCTCGTATAGTTCCCCCAAAAGGTGCCGTTTCTCCTTCCCCCGCGTGGCTAAAAAAATTCGAACCTACTATTATCCAGAATCCAATGACTATCGGAAGGTGATTCATTATAGTGATTGAAAAATATCTAGGTAAAGAATTCAAAGAAATGCGTACCGATTAAAACGCATCTATTGCTAGGTTTCACTCTTGCCGTCTCAAGGACAAACTGACGTAATTCGCTCCTTTCGGGAACACAGACGATTGCTTCCGTACGCATGTGCGTGGAGATAACGGATTGGTTTCAATGGTAAATTATACAGGCCGACAGACAGTCAACCCTTTGACGGATTTGGCCCAAAATTTTATACGGGCCTACATTCATGACGATAAAACTTTGTACCAAATTTTATCCATCTAGATATTCAAGTTTTTGAGTTATAGTGTTCGCATGACTTCGGACATACAGACAGACAGACTTCCCGTTGACGGATTTTGTTCAAAATTTGATAGAAACCTACAAATTACGTTTAAAGACCACATACAAAATTTCATCCCCGTAGCTCTCATAGTTTCCGAGTTATCGTGTTCATAGACATACAGACACACAGGCAGACATAATTCCAAAATTTTATTTTTCGGACTCAGGGAGGTCTAAAACGTGGAGATTCGTCAAAATCTCGAGTTCGAATTTTTTGACGATTACAATACTTTCTCTTTGTATACTTCGTATACGAGAAAGTAAAAATAGTAGAAACTATACATGGAAATTAGTTTAAAATTCATTGTCTATCCCTTGTAGACACGTACGAGCGGATGTTTAAATTCAGTTTGTCACCGATTCGCGCATAAGTGCCATTTTGACAACCTGCTGACTAGACCGCCACGTTTTGTCAGCCAACAATACTTGTAAACGAACCTTGAATTCTGTACATATTCTGCGAATATTTAATGAATAGAATGCGTCTTTTCTGTACATTGTTTAGAACGGTAAGAGAGCGAAAAAAAATTTAAAAAATCTTGAAAGGTGTCGAAATTCTATTTGGAGACAAAGGTATGAATGCAAAATACGAATGTTTAAAAAAGTAAATATGTAAATAAAATTGTTCCGGGTAACAAAACAATGGTATCAAAATATTTTTTTTCCTCCAAAAGCGGAGAAAGAAACACTCACTTTTAAAATTCACTTCATGCGTATTCGGTTGTTGTCTGTGAAGGCCACACCAACGACAAAAGTAATTTTAAACGAATAGTTAAAGAGGAATTCACGTTTATGGAAACGTGGAAATGCGTCGAATTTGTTATTCGCTTTTTTACTTAACTTATAATGTACTTGATACATATTGGTCTGTATTATATTTCTTTGGCTTTTTAATTTCATATTTTTATTTGATTTTCTATTTATGTATTGGTCTGACTTACATGTTTGCCCTTTTAAAATAAATCTGAATATTTTTATTATTAATTAATCAAATAATTTATTTATAACATTTTGATACGCAGTACGAAAGATTTTTATGAGAAAAATTTAATGAAATAATTTTGCAATTTTAATTTAAAATGTATATTCAGTGGAGTCTCCTTATAACGAAATCGCTTGGTTCCAATTGGAAAAATTCGTTATAGAGAAAATTTCGTTATACGGAGATTAGAGATTTTTGCAGTTATTTAAGTAATTGTTCCAAACTTTTCAATAGTGCGATAAGTTCAAATGTTTTCAATAATGATTTTCAATTAAAAATGAACTAATATATATTATAAATTTGTTAAAATTATACTAATTTTTATTGTATAAATAAAATGCTCAAAAGTTAAGACAATTCACCAATTTAGAGAATAATATGTACTAGTATGTACTTACGTTTATTTTACTTGAAAAATTCCGTTATTTCGCATTGCTTTGCATTTCGTGATGTTAAATTTTCAGAAAAATTTTCACATTTTAAGAGTGAGTGGTTCCGGAAACAGGCACGTGTGAGCGAATTAGTTGCACAGAAACTATCAACTTTCTTCAAAAATGACAAAAATCGAAAAGATAAACCTCTGAAAAAATTCGTTATAGGGAGACAACCACTTCGTTATATGGAGAATATTTTGAATGTTATTTAACATTCCGATTAAAAATTTCGTTGTAGAGAGACTTCGTTGTAGGGAGACTCTACTGTATATTTCTTACATTCATTTATCGATTTACATAGCTGCTTAAAAATGTACTGGTTATTGCAGATTAAAAATTAAAATTTCCCTGTTTCAAGGTAAACAGTTCAAATATTGTTTAGGATTTACAATTTTTTTTATATTTAATTGCCCTATTATTTAAAAAAATTTAATTTGTATTTATCAAGTTCCCCTGTAACTCAGAAATACTGTACATGTTGTGCCCATGTATAACTCAAGTAGTACAGAATACAGTTTTTCAACTCCGTCTGTGTAGAGTATGTTGCAATACTTGAGATTTGTATTTTTACCTCTTGGTTTGCTTTTGAATCTTTTATATTTATAAAAGGCAATGTTTGTGTTTGTACGTGTGTGCGCGCGATGTCCAGAAGAATCTATCACACTCACAGCCATGAAATTTGGCACACAGGTAGTCGTAATGGTGACTCAAGGCACCTCGAAGCCGGAGTTTTAAAATTTAATCTAGAAAAATTTTTATTTAGTGTTTTGGGTCATTTTTGGCACGTTTACGGCGGTAGTATCTTTTCTAATGATCGTTGAAAAACAATCAATGCGCCATCGGATAGAACAACAATTTTCTTTCTAATGAAGTTTGTTTTGAGCTTCAAACATAATTTACTGAATTTTGTGAATTTTTTAAAAAATAATCAGTTTTGCCATCGAAATTTTATTTTTGTTTTTAAATTTGCTGCATTCTACGTTCTAATAACACTATTATTTACAATTTTTTCAGCTTAAAACTAGAACGGTTCTGTCGGATTTTAAACAAGTACGGTTAAAATTTCTTTTTCCGCTTTTTTTAAATTACTTTTTTCATGGTCAGTTGAAAGATATTGTTCTCTAGCGAGCATACTCCCACGGAAGTTCCGGAGCCTGTGAAAAACAATCCATGTACCAACGGATAGAACGAACGATTTCCGTTCTAATGAAGTTTGTTTTGTACGTTTAGCGTAATTTACTGAATTTTGAGAAATTTTTGAAAAATAGTCTCTTTTTTGGTAATTTTTAATAAGGATTTCTTCAAATTCTCGCATCTGACGGTCTAACATCTCTATAATTTTCTCTTTTTTTTCAGGTTATAACTGGAACGTTTCTGTCGGATTTAGAACGAGAACGGTTAAAATATCTTTTTCCGTTTGCTTCAATTGATTTTTCCCTGATCAGTTCAAACAGTTTTTTTGCTAGCGAGATTTAACAGCGAGAGTTTCTCCGGAAGGTCCCAGAATGCATTGTTGCAATTTCATTGACTGATGCGTGACCATCCTCGCTGCATTTGTACAATCCGATTCCTTCCGGCAGGTGACGTCATTACATTCGCGTCATTGTCGAGAGAAAAATAAATGGGAAAATCAATAATGTGTATCTTTTGTTTTGATTTTGTTTTCAAAACTTTTTTCGTGTCATTGTGGGCATTTTTCCCCATTTTGTTGAACTGCTGATTCCACGGGCAACGCCATGCGCGTACTGCTAGTATATTATATTCAGACAGATATTTTTTAATTGACCGAGCAAAGCGATGTTCTCTTTCAACTGGACCGTTCGGCGTTTCGTCTGTCTATAAATTATGACCAAACGCTTTGTACAGTTGCCTTCGAATTTGTCATGTATGTTCCTTGAAGTCATTAAAAACGGCATATGTGTAAGGATTTTTATTTTTTTTATTCCGTTTTGCTAGATGCTAACCGTTTTATTGACTTCATTAATTTGGCGAGTCAAATGCGAGTTTGTGTAAACATTTGATCATATGAGACATTTGAGTGAGTCATGTGAAAACATTTGAGTCATTTTGATAATGGCGAGAATTTTAATTTTGTTTATACTGATAAAATCAAGTTTTCAAATGTAATTTTGTGAATACTGATGCAAACAGACATTTAATAGTAATTCTGTGAGTACTGATAAAAGCAGAAGTTATAATAATTCACATTCGAAAAAAATGGCTAAGCCTTTAATGGTTACGACGAAAAGCGGAGAGAGGGGGGAGAGTGAGGACTACTGTTCACAGTATACTAGTGTTTATATTTTAAAAAATGTAGGCCAAAAAACTTCATATACTACCTTTTTATATGATGCTGCGTGATATTTTACACTAAATTTTAATATAAATTGTATTAGTATTCTACAGTAGCGTACACTTTCTTGTGCTTTTTGAGTTGATTCACACTTTCGTTTAATTACCCATTAATTTTATCAGTAATTATCAAAATCTTATTTTTTTTACTGACACGGCAATTTTTTTATATGCGTCACTACAAAGTTTCACTTTTACACTCAAGCAGTTGTACACCTACCATACGACTTTCTTTTCGAAACGATTTTAGGCGATAACAACTTCGAATCAGCACATTTCTTTTGTTCAAAAATAATAGAGATCCTGTGACGTCACAGTAGCATCAAAAACACGTAAGCTGTGCTTGTTCGTACAGCTCGTTCTCTTGCGTTTTCCTCTTTCAAGATACACAATGCATTTCAAAATTATCATCACGTGACGCATTTGACATATATCACGTGAGCAAGAAGGGATTAATTTCAGTTTATGAATCAGAATTTGCGTACTTATTCTTTCGTCTGCAGACGATAATAGAGATATTTAGAATTTCAAAAAACAGTCGCAGCTGCAGTGAATTAAAAGACAACTAAATGATTGTAAATATCGACTTTTTCCCAATTTTTAAGAGTTTTTAAATTAACTCTGTTTAAAAGCAAATGCTTTAAAATAACTTTAAATTTATTAAGTTTTTTAAGCTAAATGTATTTAATTAAGTTCCGCAATAGCACGCAAATATTGCACAATGGCGTGGAAGATTTGGGTTCAATCAAACTTTCACTAATCTTTTTGAAATACAATTTTATTTTATAGCAGAAAAAAAATTTACTCTCTCATTGACACTGCTGGCCATATATTCCACGTCATAGAATTTAAATATTATAATAAATTGGTCTGAATTTAGTATAATAATTTAAACCCGTCTGAACTCCAGTCCGGAACTGTAACTGAAGGGTAGGGAGTGTACAAACAATAGATATACTAAACAAAAATTAAAATTAAAAAAGAAAGAAAAGTATAGATAAGAAACAGCAGATTTAAACAAAAACGATGACAATACATCTTTAAGCGTACTAACGCAACATCCTCAAGTGATTGTATCAACTGAAGTTTAAAACGATAATATTTAAAACACATAAAAATTAATTTAGAAAGTAAAAGATGTTCAAAACGAAAAAAATGAATGAGGAATCGAATGGCGAACTTTATCGAACACCACTCACCATAAAAATTCCAAATTAGATAAGATTTTCTCTACGATGTCTCAACTCCGAACAAAATCTATAATATACCGTATACGTATATTATTTTTAAAAAATCAGGGCAAATGAATTAAAATTTAGTACAAAACTTTTTTAATAAAACCAGGAAGAGATATTGAAACATAAATATCACCATTCGCTATTATTTTTTAATTTTTTCTCAGTAGGATTCTATCACGATTGGTCATAATAGGCTGACCTTATTCTATGTATGGTAAAAGTAGGGAAGGAAAATTTTCCAGACTAGTTTTTAAAAAAATTAAATATAGATAATATTTTCTTTAATTTGAGCTATTTATATCAGCATGAAACGTGATTATCAAGGACGATAAATTTAAGTCCAGGACAAAAATGTCCCGTCTGATTCTAGACCTCAGTTCAATTCATTTAAACGCAAATAGCTTTAAAAAAAACTACCGTGCAACTTTCTTTCTATTTGATTTTGGGAGATTCGAATCAGCCCATTTCTTTTGTTCCAAAAAGTAATTCTTTTCCGTGGAAATCAGAATTTTTGTTCTTGCTCTTTCGTCTGCAGACGATAACAAAAGACTTTAGAATTCCAAACAAACCATCACAGTTACAATGAAACGTAAACGAAAGAAACAAGACCGGTCATCTGTGAAAGCGAAGTAGAAAGTGTGGCTGTAGATGTAGAGCGAGTCAGTGGACCTTCGACTCATCTGAAAGTCAAAGCAACGAACAATGAAGGTCAAATGAATTATGGCATTCAGAAAAGCGGGTCTTTATACTACTGGACACACCACTACTTTTGGCACTATTGCTTGCACTCGCGTGCCTCTTTTTAAAAAAACAATAATTTGTCTTCATCAGGTAAACCATCGTTTTTTTATTTTTTTATCTGAATGAATCGCGTGTTGTGGACAGATGAAATGATGTGTCGAATTTTATGATTTCGGGTTTTCAGTCAAAATGATATTTTATAGCGTTTATCGTTCCAGTTGTGTGAAATGGTAGTACGTGTCGAAAGGTTCATCGTCGCTGTAGGGAAAGAACAAAAAATATCCATACGCATTTGTTAAACTGTCAGCTTTTTACGAATTGGGTAAAAATGTATCGACCAACTCTGAAACTCAACATACAATAAATTTCTATTCTAAAATGGCCAGATCCCTTGGATTTGATGGGACCGTTCTGATTTTAGACTCTTTGTCTCAGGTTGAACAATCGAAATTAATTAATTAGCTTCCTTGTTTATACTATGCATAGAATATAGGAAACCTATTTATATCAGTAATTTCAGATACATATTGCAATTCCTTTTCTTTGAATAACTTCTCGTCATTTTGATCAGCGGTCAGATGACGAAGACGACACCTGAGCTAGCGCCCCCCCCCCTCTCTAAACTTCCGCACCACGCCAGCGGGTGCTACAGGCCCACCTACACGGCGAATCTTTAGTGAAATTGGGTTTCGAATCTGGAACCCTCCTGCCCCGAAGCCGATACCTGACCACTATACCATCGTGATCTCTGGAGCTAAGTCAGACTTCTTCTTCAGGTGCTCCCAGGTGTCTTTGACCAACAGAACATACCACACCTTCCCTTTATCATGAGTTCTTGGTTCGTGAACTCGGATAGATATATTCGCCTAAGTGGGAATAGGATCGTCATTGTTAATCTTGGTAAAATGTCGAATTAAACCGAATTTTTCAAGGTTTATAAAATTTTCATCATATGCTCATGGATCGACGAATAATTTTCACATACATGGGTACCATTTACCTCATTACTAAAATTTTTACCGTGTTTGATACATATGATAATCTATACTTATAAAAGGCAATGTTTGTGTGTGCGCGCACGATGTTCAGACGAATCTATCGCACTTACAGCCATGAAATTTGGCACACAGGTAGTCGTAATGGTGACTCAATGCACCTAGAAGACGGAATTTTAAAATTTAATCCAGAAAATTTTTTATTTAGTGTTTTGTGTTGTATTGGGACATTTTTGGCACGTTTACGGCTGTAGTATCTTTTCTAATGGTCGCTGAAAAACAATCAATGTGTCATGGGATAGAACAAACAATTTCCGTTCTAATGAAGTATGTTTTGAGTTTCAAACGTAATTTACTGAATTTTGAGAAATTTTTAAAAAATAATCAGTTTTGCCATCGAAATTTTATTTTTATTTATAAATTTGCTGCATCCAACGTTCTAATAACACTATTATTTTCAATTTTTTTCAGCTTATAACTGGAACGGTTCTTTCGGATTTAAAACAAGAACGGTTAAAATAGCTTTTTCCGCTTTTTTAAAATTAATTTTTTCGTGGTCAGTTGAAAGATATTGTTCTCTAGCCAGCATATTCCCGCGGAAGTTTCTCCAGCGCCTTCCCAACATGCATTGTTGCAATGTCATTGGCTGAAGGTGCAGAGCGCAGGATATGTCATAACCTTCAACTGAATGATTTCGATTATTATTTTCGGCAGTGTCTTAACGTGTTTATGTCTCGCATATTTTACTTGCTGTACAATAATCATTTTCACGTTTCAATTTTTTAATATTGTTTTGGATTAACGTACTCTGTACTGTTTTTCTACAATTAAAATGTCATTATC
>BGPR01043013.1:0-13080 GCA_013235015.1 Araneus ventricosus
GATAATGACATTTTAATTGTAGAAAAACAGTACAGAGTACGTTAATCCAAAACAATATTAAAAAATTGAAACGTGAAAATGATTATTGTACAGCAAGTAAAATATGCGAGACATAAACACGTTAAGACACTGCCGAAAATAATAATCGAAATCATTCAGTTGAAGGTTATGACATATCCTGCGCTCTGCACCTTCAGCCAATGACATTGCAACAATGCATGTTGGGAAGGCGCTGGAGAAACTTCCGCGGGAATATGCTGGCTAGAGAACAATATCTTTCAACTGACCACGAAAAAATTAATTTTAAAAAAGCGGAAAAAGCTATTTTAACCGTTCTTGTTTTAAATCCGAAAGAACCGTTCCAGTTATAAGCTGAAAAAAATTGAAAATAATAGTGTTATTAGAACGTTGGATGCAGCAAATTTATAAATAAAAATAAAATTTCGATGGCAAAACTGATTATTTTTTAAAAATTTCTCAAAATTCAGTAAATTACGTTTGAAACTCAAAACATACTTCATTAGAACGGAAATTGTTTGTTCTATCCCATGACACATTGATTGTTTTTCAGCGACCATTAGAAAAGATACTACAGCCGTAAACGTGCCAAAAATGTCCCAATACAACACAAAACACTAAATAAAAAATTTTCTGGATTAAATTTTAAAATTCCGTCTTCTAGGTGCATTGAGTCACCATTACGACTACCTGTGTGCCAAATTTCATGGCTGTAAGTGCGATAGATTCGTCTGAACATCGTGCGCGCACACACAAACATTGCCTTTTATAAGTATAGATTATCATATGTATCAAACACGGTAAAAATTTTAGTAATGAGGTAAATGGTACCCATGTATGTGAAAATTATTCGTCGATCCATGAGCATATGATGAAAATTTTATAAACCTTGAAAAATTCGGTTTAATTCGACATTTTACCAAGATTAACAATGACGATCCTATTCCCACTTAGGCGAATATATCTATCCGAGTTCACGAACCAAGAACTCATGATAAAGGGAAGGTGTGGTATGTTCTGTTGGTCAAAGACACCTGGGAGCACCTGAAGAAGAAGTCTGACTTAGCTCCAGAGATCACGATGGTATAGTGGTCAGGTATCGGCTTCGGGGCAGGAGGGTTCCAGATTCGAAACCCAATTTCACTAAAGATTCGCCGTGTAGGTGGGCCTGTAGCACCCGCTGGCGTGGTGCGGAAGTTTAGAGAGGGGGGGGGGCGCTAGCTCAGGTGTCGTCTTCGTCATCTGACCGCTGATCAAAATGACGAGAAGTTATTCAAAGAAAAGGAATTGCAATATGTATCTGAAATTACTGATATAAATAGGTTTCCTATATTCTATGCATAGTATAAACAAGGAAGCTAATTAATTAATTTCGATTGTTCAACCTGAGACAAAGAGTCTAAAATCAGAACGGTCCCATCAAATCCAAGGGATCTGGCCATTTTAGAATAGAAATTTATTGTATGTTGAGTTTCAGAGTTGGTCGATACATTTTTACCCAATTCGTAAAAAGCTGACAGTTTAACAAATGCGTATGGATATTTTTTGTTCTTTCCCTACAGCGACGATGAACCTTTCGACACGTACTACCATTTCACACAACTGGAACGATAAACGCTATAAAATATCATTTTGACTGAAAACCCGAAATCATAAAATTCGACACATCATTTCATCTGTCCACAACACGCGATTCATTCAGATAAAAAAATAAAAAAACGATGGTTTACCTGATGAAGACAAATTATTGTTTTTTTAAAAAGAGGCACGCGAGTGCAAGCAATAGTGCCAAAAGTAGTGGTGTGTCCAGTAGTATAAAGACCCGCTTTTCTGAATGCCATAATTCATTTGACCTTCATTGTTCGTTGCTTTGACTTTCAGATGAGTCGAAGGTCCACTGACTCGCTCTACATCTACAGCCACACTTTCTACTTCGCTTTCACAGATGACCGGTCTTGTTTCTTTCGTTTACGTTTCATTGTAACTGTGATGGTTTGTTTGGAATTCTAAAGTCTTTTGTTATCGTCTGCAGACGAAAGAGCAAGAACAAAAATTCTGATTTCCACGGAAAAGAATTACTTTTTGGAACAAAAGAAATGGGCTGATTCGAATCTCCCAAAATCAAATAGAAAGAAAGTTGCACGGTAGTTTTTTTTAAAGCTATTTGCGTTTAAATGAATTGAACTGAGGTCTAGAATCAGACGGGACATTTTTGTCCTGGACTTAAATTTATCGTCCTTGATAATCACGTTTCATGCTGATATAAATAGCTCAAATTAAAGAAAATATTATCTATATTTAATTTTTTTAAAAACTAGTCTGGAAAATTTTCCTTCCCTACTTTTACCATACATAGAATAAGGTCAGCCTATTATGACCAATCGTGATAGAATCCTACTGAGAAAAAATTAAAAAATAATAGCGAATGGTGATATTTATGTTTCAATATCTCTTCCTGGTTTTATTAAAAAAGTTTTGTACTAAATTTTAATTCATTTGCCCTGATTTTTTAAAAATAATATACGTATACGGTATATTATAGATTTTGTTCGGAGTTGAGACATCGTAGAGAAAATCTTATCTAATTTGGAATTTTTATGGTGAGTGGTGTTCGATAAAGTTCGCCATTCGATTCCTCATTCATTTTTTTCGTTTTGAACATCTTTTACTTTCTAAATTAATTTTTATGTGTTTTAAATATTATCGTTTTAAACTTCAGTTGATACAATCACTTGAGGATGTTGCGTTAGTACGCTTAAAGATGTATTGTCATCGTTTTTGTTTAAATCTGCTGTTTCTTATCTATACTTTTCTTTCTTTTTTAATTTTAATTTTTGTTTAGTATATCTATTGTTTGTACACTCCCTACCCTTCAGTTACAGTTCCGGACTGGAGTTCAGACGGGTTTAAATTATTATACTAAATTCAGACCAATTTATTATAATATTTAAATTCTATGACGTGGAATATATGGCCAGCAGTGTCAATGAGAGAGTAAATTTTTTTTCTGCTATAAAATAAAATTGTATTTCAAAAAGATTAGTGAAAGTTTGATTGAACCCAAATCTTCCACGCCATTGTGCAATATTTGCGTGCTATTGCGGAACTTAATTAAATACATTTAGCTTAAAAAACTTAATAAATTTAAAGTTATTTTAAAGCATTTGCTTTTAAACAGAGTTAATTTAAAAACTCTTAAAAATTGGGAAAAAGTCGATATTTACAATCATTTAGTTGTCTTTTAATTCACTGCAGCTGCGACTGTTTTTTGAAATTCTAAATATCTCTATTATCGTCTGCAGACGAAAGAATAAGTACGCAAATTCTGATTCATAAACTGAAATTAATCCCTTCTTGCTCACGTGATATATGTCAAATGCGTCACGTGATGATAATTTTGAAATGCATTGTGTATCTTGAAAGAGGAAAACGCAAGAGAACGAGCTGTACGAACAAGCACAGCTTACGTGTTTTTGATGCTACTGTGACGTCACAGGATCTCTATTATTTTTGAACAAAAGAAATGTGCTGATTCGAAGTTGTTATCGCCTAAAATCGTTTCGAAAAGAAAGTCGTATGGTAGGTGTACAACTGCTTGAGTGTAAAAGTGAAACTTTGTAGTGACGCATATAAAAAAATTGCCGTGTCAGTAAAAAAAATAAGATTTTGATAATTACTGATAAAATTAATGGGTAATTAAACGAAAGTGTGAATCAACTCAAAAAGCACAAGAAAGTGTACGCTACTGTAGAATACTAATACAATTTATATTAAAATTTAGTGTAAAATATCACGCAGCATCATATAAAAAGGTAGTATATGAAGTTTTTTGGCCTACATTTTTTAAAATATAAACACTAGTATACTGTGAACAGTAGTCCTCACTCTCCCCCCTCTCTCCGCTTTTCGTCGTAACCATTAAAGGCTTAGCCATTTTTTTCGAATGTGAATTATTATAACTTCTGCTTTTATCAGTACTCACAGAATTACTATTAAATGTCTGTTTGCATCAGTATTCACAAAATTACATTTGAAAACTTGATTTTATCAGTATAAACAAAATTAAAATTCTCGCCATTATCAAAATGACTCAAATGTTTTCACATGACTCACTCAAATGTCTCATATGATCAAATGTTTACACAAACTCGCATTTGACTCGCCAAATTAATGAAGTCAATAAAACGGTTAGCATCTAGCAAAACGGAATAAAAAAAATAAAAATCCTTACACATATGCCGTTTTTAATGACTTCAAGGAACATACATGACAAATTCGAAGGCAACTGTACAAAGCGTTTGGTCATAATTTATAGACAGACGAAACGCCGAACGGTCCAGTTGAAAGAGAACATCGCTTTGCTCGGTCAATTAAAAAATATCTGTCTGAATATAATATACTAGCAGTACGCGCATGGCGTTGCCCGTGGAATCAGCAGTTCAACAAAATGGGGAAAAATGCCCACAATGACACGAAAAAAGTTTTGAAAACAAAATCAAAACAAAAGATACACATTATTGATTTTCCCATTTATTTTTCTCTCGACAATGACGCGAATGTAATGACGTCACCTGCCGGAAGGAATCGGATTGTACAAATGCAGCGAGGATGGTCACGCATCAGTCAATGAAATTGCAACAATGCATTCTGGGACCTTCCGGAGAAACTCTCGCTGTTAAATCTCGCTAGCAAAAAAACTGTTTGAACTGATCAGGGAAAAATCAATTGAAGCAAACGGAAAAAGATATTTTAACCGTTCTCGTTCTAAATCCGACAGAAACGTTCCAGTTATAACCTGAAAAAAAAGAGAAAATTATAGAGATGTTAGACCGTCAGATGCGAGAATTTGAAGAAATCCTTATTAAAAATTACCAAAAAAGAGACTATTTTTCAAAAATTTCTCAAAATTCAGTAAATTACGCTAAACGTACAAAACAAACTTCATTAGAACGGAAATCGTTCGTTCTATCCGTTGGTACATGGATTGTTTTTCACAGGCTCCGGAACTTCCGTGGGAGTATGCTCGCTAGAGAACAATATCTTTCAACTGACCATGAAAAAAGTAATTTAAAAAAAGCGGAAAAAGAAATTTTAACCGTACTTGTTTAAAATCCGACAGAACCGTTCTAGTTTTAAGCTGAAAAAATTGTAAATAATAGTGTTATTAGAACGTAGAATGCAGCAAATTTAAAAACAAAAATAAAATTTCGATGGCAAAACTGATTATTTTTTAAAAAATTCACAAAATTCAGTAAATTATGTTTGAAGCTCAAAACAAACTTCATTAGAAAGAAAATTGTTGTTCTATCCGATGGCGCATTGATTGTTTTTCAACGATCATTAGAAAAGATACTACCGCCGTAAACGTGCCAAAAATGACCCAAAACACTAAATAAAAATTTTTCTAGATTAAATTTTAAAACTCCGGCTTCGAGGTGCCTTGAGTCACCATTACGACTACCTGTGTGCCAAATTTCATGGCTGTGAGTGTGATAGATTCTTCTGGACATCGCGCGCACACACGTACAAACACAAACATTGCCTTTTATAAATATAAAAGATTCAAAAGCAAACCAAGAGGTAAAAATACAAATCTCAAGTATTGCAACATACTCTACACAGACGGAGTTGAAAAACTGTATTCTGTACTACTTGAGTTATACATGGGCACAACATGTACAGTATTTCTGAGTTACAGGGGAACTTGATAAATACAAATTAAATTTTTTTAAATAATAGGGCAATTAAATATAAAAAAAATTGTAAATCCTAAACAATATTTGAACTGTTTACCTTGAAACAGGGAAATTTTAATTTTTAATCTGCAATAACCAGTACATTTTTAAGCAGCTATGTAAATCGATAAATGAATGTAAGAAATATACAGTAGAGTCTCCCTACAACGAAGTCTCTCTACAACGAAATTTTTAATCGGAATGTTAAATAACATTCAAAATATTCTCCATATAACGAAGTGGTTGTCTCCCTATAACGAATTTTTTCAGAGGTTTATCTTTTCGATTTTTGTCATTTTTGAAGAAAGTTGATAGTTTCTGTGCAACTAATTCGCTCACACGTGCCTGTTTCCGGAACCACTCACTCTTAAAATGTGAAAATTTTTCTGAAAATTTAACATCACGAAATGCAAAGCAATGCGAAATAACGGAATTTTTCAAGTAAAATAAACGTAAGTACATACTAGTACATATTATTCTCTAAATTGGTGAATTGTCTTAACTTTTGAGCATTTTATTTATACAATAAAAATTAGTATAATTTTAACAAATTTATAATATATATTAGTTCATTTTTAATTGAAAATCATTATTGAAAACATTTGAACTTATCGCACTATTGAAAAGTTTGGAACAATTACTTAAATAACTGCAAAAATCTCTAATCTCCGTATAACGAAATTTTCTCTATAACGAATTTTTCCAATTGGAACCAAGCGATTTCGTTATAAGGAGACTCCACTGAATATACATTTTAAATTAAAATTGCAAAATTATTTCATTAAATTTTTCTCATAAAAATCTTTCGTACTGCGTATCAAAATGTTATAAATAAATTATTTGATTAATTAATAATAAAAATATTCAGATTTATTTTAAAAGGGCAAACATGTAAGTCAGACCAATACATAAATAGAAAATCAAATAAAAATATGAAATTAAAAAGCCAAAGAAATATAATACAGACCAATATGTATCAAGTACATTATAAGTTAAGTAAAAAAGCGAATAACAAATTCGACGCATTTCCACGTTTCCATAAACGTGAATTCCTCTTTAACTATTCGTTTAAAATTACTTTTGTCGTTGGTGTGGCCTTCACAGACAACAACCGAATACGCATGAAGTGAATTTTAAAAGTGAGTGTTTCTTTCTCCGCTTTTGGAGGAAAAAAAATATTTTGATACCATTGTTTTGTTACCCGGAACAATTTTATTTACATATTTACTTTTTTAAACATTCGTATTTTGCATTCATACCTTTGTCTCCAAATAGAATTTCGACACCTTTCAAGATTTTTTAAATTTTTTTTCGCTCTCTTACCGTTCTAAACAATGTACAGAAAAGACGCATTCTATTCATTAAATATTCGCAGAATATGTACAGAATTCAAGGTTCGTTTACAAGTATTGTTGGCTGACAAAACGTGGCGGTCTAGTCAGCAGGTTGTCAAAATGGCACTTATGCGCGAATCGGTGACAAACTGAATTTAAACATCCGCTCGTACGTGTCTACAAGGGATAGACAATGAATTTTAAACTAATTTCCATGTATAGTTTCTACTATTTTTACTTTCTCGTATACGAAGTATACAAAGAGAAAGTATTGTAATCGTCAAAAAATTCGAACTCGAGATTTTGACGAATCTCCACGTTTCAGACCTCCCTGAGTCCGAAAAATAAAATTTTGGAATTATGTCTGCCTGTGTGTCTGTATGTCTGTGAACACGATAACTCGGAAACTATGAGAGCTACGGGGATGAAATTTTGTATGTGGTCTTTAAACATAATTTGTAGGTTTCTGTCAAATTTTGGACAAAATCCGTCAAAGGGAAGTCTGTCTGTCCGTATGTCCGAAGTCATGCGAACACTATAACTCAAAAACTTGAATATCTAGATGGATAAAATTTGGTACACAGTTTTATCGTCATGAATGTAGGTCCGTATAAAATTTTGGGCCAAATCCCTCAAAGGGTTTACTGTCTGTCGGCCTGTATAATTTACCATTGAAACCAATCCGTTATCTCCACGCACATGCGTATGGAAGCAATCGTCTGTGTTCCCGAAAGGAGCGAATTACGTCAGATTGTCCTTGAGACGGCAAGAGTGAAACCTAGCAATAGATGCGTTTTAATCGGTACGCATTTCTTTGAATTCTTTACCTAGATATTTTTCAATCACTATAATGAATCACCTTCCGATAGTCATTGGATTCTGGATAATAGTAGGTTCGAATTTTTTTAGCCACGCGGGGGAAGGAGAAACGGCACCTTTTGGGGGAACTATACGAGAAAGTTTAGGGGAGAACACTCCCGCTGGTTGGATAAATATTTGCAATACCCAAAAGCAAATAAATTTGGTGTGTTGTCCCTTCTATTTTTTCTCATACTCACGTATAAGTTAGTTTCCAGCTTCTTAGCCAATCTGTCTCTCTATTTATCTTCGAACACTATAACTCAAAATGAAGATGTGGATTTCTATTCAATTTTCGGCCATATCTGTCTGTGCGAAGTCCGGCCATTGGCGAGCATGTGAACAAGAACAACAAGCTAGATGGGTGAGTTTCAAAGTACGATCTTTTCACCAATATTGCAGATCTGCGCCCAATCAGTCAGTCGATAAACTGCTTGTTTTTATGTCTTCTCGTATCCATGTGGACACGATAACGGAGAAATACAAGATGCTAGATGGGTGTATTGTAGTATGTGGTTTCTACACCAAAATTGTAGATCTGTATCAAATCTTTGATTCGATCTATCAAATGGGGCAGCCCAGAGCCAAGCCGGGCCCCGGGCCATAGTACTGGCATTCGGGTCCCCACATAGCCAACACTTCCCCAATAACCCTTCTTTTTAATCCCGGGCCCCTGGGCAAAGTACTGGCATACGGGGCCCCACTTTTTCAACACTTCCCCAATAACACTCTCCCTCTTTATCCCAGGCCCCTGGGCAAACTACTGGCATGCGGGGCCCCACATAGCCAACACTTCCCCAATAACCCTTCTTTTTAATCCCGGGCCCCTGGGCAAAGTACTGGCATGCGGGGCCCCACTTTTTCAACACTTCCCCAATAACTCTCTCCCTCCTTATCCCGAGCCCCTGGGCAAAGTACTGGCATGCGGGGCCCCAATTTTTCAACACTTCCCAAATAACTCTTCCCCTCCTTATCCCGGGCCCCTGGGAAAAGTACTGGCATCCGGGCCCCAATTTTTCATCAATTTCTCAATAATTCTCCTCTTCCTTATCCCGGGGCCCGGGGATTCCCCCCCCCCAGCTCGCTCGCGGCTGGGCTGCGATCAAAGGGAAAATTTCCAAAGTGCAAACTCGATTTCTTCACTAGACTACAAGTCAAACACAAAACGCCCCGTATTGTGTTAGTGTAAGAGAAAGTCGAGAGGAGAATACTCCTCAGGTTTACGGACGAGGTTCTTCTTCCGCTTTACGACGCAAGATCCATTTTTGGCCACGCTGCGCCCCTCTCGTGACGAAAGGGGCGGCGACTCCGCCCTGGCGGATGGAGTGTTTTCGAAGGAACTCGAGGGGGCTTCCATCTTTCTTCATCGGCAGCAAGAAATGGCAGCGCTCGATTCCTGCAGCCATTAATCGCTAATCGATGGCGATGAAGACGTCTCCCAGGAAGATGTTTATTGGACACCGCCGGAGGGGGGTGGCGCGCTCACGAGAGAGCGGTTTTTAATGAAGTTATTATGGTGTGGGAGGGCTGGCAGTGAATGAAGGCGAAGCTGAAACCGAAAGCTCCTTTGCATGCCATAATGGCTACAGGAAGCGGGGTGTCAGCTGCAAATAAAAGAACGCTTCGGGAACAGGAACCCCATTTTAGGATAATCTTTGGCCTTCCGCTCGATAAGGTTCCGTCATCTGCAACAAATGCCTCGGGATGTGTATCAAAACAAATTAAATGAGGAAATATGATAAATTTTTTCACCTTCACATCTCTCGATGTTGTTGTTGCTTGCGTACAACTGTGTTTTGTACACCCTTTAACCCGCGAGGACGCGCAAGAGGGGAGGGGGGTGAAAAATACAAACTAAGTGTTTGCAACCCAGCAGTGACGATTCCAGAACTCGGGTCTGGAGGCGGGGCCCCCCAGGTCATAAAAATTCTGTATCGTCATGACGAATGCCAAACCTCATGGCTTATGATAACCAAAACGGTTTAACTTTACAGACCTTCCTCACCTGACAATGAGAATCATAAAGAAAACTACAATACTTTCGATAATTTAATAAAAATTATAATGAAATAACTAGGCAAAAAATGTCTTCGACTGCGTCAACGCTACAAGTACAAGTGGAATGACTAGAAAATTAGTAAAATTTTTGAGCATGTCTAGCCAGAAAGCAATGTTGTCACGCTTATATTATTTTTAAAAAAATAGGGAAATTAAGAACAAACAGTTGTAGTGATTTTAAATAAAATCAAGAATTCTGGTTTAGCTCGGGGGGGGGGGGGGGGCCCCCCCGATGCCCCCCGGGATTCGCCACAGCACCCCAGATAGGATCCGAATCTAGGCTGTAAGGGGGGGTCTCCAGACTTCCCACTTGAACTTTCGCACCAATTCTTGAGTTTTACAGGCAGTATAGGTATTGTCATGCAGGAGGATGACAACATCACTCAACGTGCCATTGCGTTTGCGTCGGATAACTTAACGATGGCTCAATAATTATTTCATTTCTCAGGTATTGAAGGAATACTTATCTGGAACAAGGTTCTCTTCAGAGAGTGATGTGAAAACAGATTGCCGAGAGCTGGCTCAATAGACAGGACGTGATTTCTGCCAAGCCGGGTTAAACAAGTTGATCCTGCGGTCAGATAAATGTCTAAATAGATTTGGTGATTATGTGGAAAAGTGATCGGCAAGTATGCTTCTTAATTCCCTTTTGTATTTTCTGTTTAATGTTAATAAATAATTTTTTATTACCTTTGTAAACTTTTTTTGGATCCTTCCTCGTAATTATAAGGCGAAAAAGCAAGCACCGGGGAAAAATTTACACTTGCTAAGCAATTGATGACGATTCGTTGGGGCGAAAGAAATTACATCATGCCCGGGCGCCACTCACCCTCGCTACATCACTGTTGAAAGAGATATTTTGTATGGTTCAAACTTTAGTAGCGCAGGAAAACTACGCAAGAAGTGCATTAATGGTCTATTTTAATGTTTCTGCAGGTGCAGTAGTTCTACCCAGTCTATTTAAATGTTTTTGCAGGTGCAATGGTTCTACCCAGTCTATTTCAATGTTTCTGCAGGTGCAATGGTTCTACGCAGTCTATTTCAATGTTTCTGCAGGTGCAATGGTTCTACGCAGTCTATTTCAATGTTTCTGCACGTGCAATGATTCAACGCAGTCTATTTCAATGTTTCTGCACGTGCAATGGTTCTACGCAGTCTGTTTCAATGTTTCTGTAAAATTACCCGAATCTTCTGTCTACCTCCTACAAATGAATCCCTTCATGGTCATGTGATACATGTCAAAAGTACCACTCCTATTCAGTTTTGGAATCGCACATACAGCAATAATAATAATAATAAAGGACGCGGCATTATAGTGAGGGTTGCCATAATTGCCAAGCTTTGATACGGGACATTTCAGTGCTAAATAAATAAAATATAAAAAAGTAGGTAGGCAAAGGTTTATTTATCTGATAAAAATCAATAAAGTTTAAGCAATCTAATAAAATCAACACGTAGAATAATAAAAAAGACGCAAGGCTAATCCATTTTTAGACCAGCCATATTTTAAAGGTGATTTTACTATCTTAATTATATCATTTTCTTCTTTCAAATAATTATAAAATTCGGCGCAAGTTAATTTAAAATTGCCTCAATTGTCTCCACTAACATCATGTCTCTTTCGTCTGACTATTGAATTGACATTAGGGAAAATATTCTCTCCACATTTGTATTGTGGGCTGGAATGGAAAATTAAAAATCGCATAGCTTTATTAGACATGATTTCTGATCCATATGCTTTGTATCTTCAAAAAAATTCAGCCATTTCTCTTCCATACTAATTTTCATAGTTGCTTCGCAGTTTTAGTTGGTATTATGTATCTTTAAATAATCTTTTAGATATGCAAACTGGTTAAGCAGAATCTCAGTGTTGCTAGAATCGATGTTCCTTACTGTAGTTTTATTTCCTCCCATTCAGGACTTGGTTAAGAGTGATCCGAAGTAACATTCTGTGCTGTGTTTGTGATGCTTTTGTGCGTGTCGTGTCATATTGATATATTTGTATTGTTTTTATATTTCCCCACCGGTCTGCTAAAAGCCTTACACCCTTTCGGGTAGGCTGGACCGGTGTGGGTTTTAAATTTAAAAAAAAGTGTCATCCGAAAACGTGAAAAATAGTAATACGGGACTAAATAGTGAAATACGGTGACAGGGTTCTTTGTAAATTCTTTTTTAATGTAGTTCATTTCTTTAGTTTTATGTTTCCCCTCCGGCCTGTGGAAGGCCTTACACCCTCTTGGGTAGGCTGGGCCGGGACGGGTTGTAAGTAAATAAGTCCCGTATATACGAGACGGATAACCTAATTATAGTACAACTAAAGAAAATGTACAGTTGGTTGTTAAATAATATGGGCAGTTACGTTTATCATATAAGTGCGACATCATGTGACTTGACTCTACTTACCTCCCTAAAACAGAGAAAAAGGTACAAACGCACTCATATTCGTCATTGAATTAACATTAAATCACCTGCCGATTTCGTTTGAAGGTCGACCGCCAAACGATAAACCGTTACGCAGCAGCTGAATGTTTTCTTTTATCCCGTTATTCAAAATTCGTGAGAAACGCTTTATCCGAACTGCACTTCTATGTAAAAGATAAATAAGTCGAAATACGCATATGCGAAAGGCAGACTGCCGAACGCAGATGAATCACCGCCTTTGGACCAAACAACCCTTTGACGCACAACTGAGTCAGTTTCCTCGCACGGGATTGAGTCGGGGGCAACGCGCGCGCGAGAGAAATGAAAACACGGATGAGTTGAATAAATCCGAGAGATGATTCATGCGGCTTTGTGGAGTGGAATGGATTTGTGAGAAGTAAACAGTTACTAACGGTGACCGTTATTTAGGGAAAAATGTCCACAACGAACAATCTCTTTCCGCTGAAAGGCAACGGAGGAGAGCTTATGCACGAGTTTTCTGCTTTGTTTATTTATTCCGAAAAATCGTAATGCTAATATGCTTGGTAACGCCGTTATTATAAAATGGTTAGTTGTTAAGAAAAAATACGTAATGCTAATATGCTTGGTAACGCCGTTATTATAAAATGGTTAGTTGTTAAGAAAAAATACGTAAT
>BGPR01043014.1:0-13080 GCA_013235015.1 Araneus ventricosus
GCGAGACAGTTGCACGTTAAATCATACGTAGGGACCAACCGTCCTCCCGCTGGTGCGGTGCGGAAGTTTGAAGAGGGGGTGCCAGCTCAGGTGTCATCCTAGTCATCTGACCGCGGATCAAAATGATGAGGTCCGTCCCAAAATAGCCCGCGTTGTTGCTTCAAAACACGTTGATATAACTAAAATAATCTAAGAAGAATGTTGATCAAGGACTATATTGGAAATTTCGATGATTTCGAAGAGACGAAAGAGAACATAAACAGTAAATTAAAAGCGCAGAAAAACAAACCGACGCTGACGGTTTAATACAAATGGCAAGGCATTAAGATCAAGCGCTGAGATATAATTCATAGAAAGACAGCGTAGTGGAGATAATTTATTTTCCCGTGTAAAATCAAGGCAGCTGTGTCAGTTAAGTTTATGATTCGAATGCACACTATACAGGCGGAAAAAGAACGTGTAATCATAGCACATCGTAGGATAACGTGCAATTTGACAACACGTAGTATGCGTAACGAATTCAATCCGTGTGGCCTCGCAGTTACTTAGCAAACGTAACTTCGCAGGTCAACGAAACATGCAATAATACGAGAGTCGTTTTTTTCAACCTCCTATCGAGCCGCTAAACAGGCAGACAAGTGACAGAAGGTGGGATGAATGGTGGGCGACTGCGCATGTCTCTAATCATAGCCTCAACCACTGTCGACGCCAGCTGGCCAGTTTGAGCTGATCCGTCGGCACTTAAACACGGCTGGTAGAATTGATGCTCCCGCCAAGTGCGAGTTCCAAAGTGGTATTCGCTTTTTTTAAAAGCAGAAACTTGGTTTGTGGAAAACGATCAACGCAACTGTTTCTAGTCAGACTGTTCAACGTTCTGTCAGGCATTCTAACTTCTGGAATTAACCTAATTCATGATAACACCCGCCTTCAAAGAAGAGCAGTTTAAATGTTCTGATCATCCGGCGTGCATGCAGAAAAATGGTCACCGCAAGACACCGTTTCCCCGGTTTCCACTTAAAATCTTGAGTTATTAAAACTGCTGACTAAAGAAATTAGAAGGGAACTTTTTAAATGTGCAACATAGAGGGGATTTTTTAGGCAAAATAGTTTTTCAGTAGACAGCAAACGCTATGATATAGATTATGTAAGAATTGTTTTTAAAAATTAATTACAGTTCTAATATACGAGTAAGAACTCTAATTATGGTACCAAAGAAAATATAAAGCAAAAAATAACTAATTATTTTAAATAGCAAAAGAAACATTCTTATCGTTACGAATAGCAATTCCAATGCATTTCACATTTGAAATTGCGTGGGTCATGTTGCGTTTCCCGCGCGAAATTAATTAAATTATAAAAATTAAAATCTCCCGCCGCTATTCTGTTTGGAATGCGACAAATACGTTAAGACATACGTTACTTCTGTTCAAGTTTAAATTTTTGAACAATAAGTCGTCCATCAAAAGAGAGAACACCGAAATCTCTTTGGATTGTTCAACGGATTGCTGTAAATCTTGAATTCGAATATTATCAAAGAAAAACCGAAATTGGGTTTACAAGTTAATGAAATTCTATATATGAATAAAATTTAACTTACAAAATTTATCTTTCAAAAAAAATTCTTTTATTGAAAGCAAACGCTGCATTGCTTTTTAAATACTCCAGAATTTGTAATTTTGCACAAGTTCTGTGTTACAGATTGATGATGTAGAAGCTTATTGTTATATGTACTTTTTATTATTAAATTAGCCGCCTTTGGTGATTAGCTTATTCTCCGGAAATACTAGTTCCTTTTAATTACAATAAAAACTGTTATACACAACTTAATATACATAGCGTCTTCAATAAATATTTTTAAAATAATAATTGAGATTGAAATTTAAGCAGATTTGTTTTAGAAGCTTTATGCCTGTTTTGTTCATTCCGTACATTGACCGTACGTCCTAATGGGTCAAAATGCACGACTTCACAATCGCATGAAATATGTTACTGACCAACTTATCTACAAGTTGTATTACGTGGTGTTGTAACCTGACTTTCTGTACTCCTCAAGCAAAATGTGCAATCTATTCCAGATTTAAAATGGCGTGGCATGTTTCATGCGTATTTTGTGACAGCATTCTCTAACAGTATGTTAGCTGGACTAAAACATGCTGATAAAAAATAAAGAATTGCAAGTATTATCATTCAGTAGACAAGATTTATTTTCTTATATATTTAACTAGCCGTACGCGCACGGCGTTGCCCGTGGAATTAGGAATTCAACAAAATGGAAAAAAACTCCCACAATGACATGAAAAAGTTTTGAAAACAAAACAAAAGATACACATTATTTTATTTTCCCGCTTATTTTTCGTCGCGATGATGACATTTCAACTGTAGAAAAATAATACAGGGTACGTTAATCCGAAACAATATTAAAAGATTGTAACGTGAAAATGTTTATTACACTGCAAGTAAAATATAAAATCTTATCCGAAAATAATAATCGAAGTCATTCATTCAGTTGAAGGTTATGACGTATCCTGCGCTCTGCATCGTCAGCCAATCAAAATTGACAGCAACTTTCCGAAGAAGTGCCGCACGAGGAAACTTGCTAGAGGAAAAATATCTTTCAACTGACCAGGGAAAAGTTAATTTAAAGAAAACGGGAAAATATATTTTAACCATTCTTGTTTTAAATCCGACAGAACCGTTGCAGTTATAAGCTGAAAAAAATGAAAATAATAGTGCTATTAGAACGTTGGATGCAGCAAATTTAAAAACAAAAATAAATGGCAAAACTTACTATTTTTTAAAAATTTCTCAAAATTCAGTAAATTACGTTAGACGTTCAAAACAAACTTCATTAGAACGAAAATTGTTCGTTCTATCCGATGGTGCATGGATTGTTTTTCAACGATCATCAGGAAAAATACTGCGGCCGTAAACGTGACAAAAATGACCCAAAACAACACAAAACATTAAATAAAAAATTTTCTAGATTAAATTTTAAAATTCCGGCTTCGAGGCGCATTCAGTCTCCATTACGACTACCTGTGTGCAAAATTTCATGGCTGTAAGTGCGATAGATTCATCTGGACATCGCAGACACACACACGCAAACAAACATTGCCTTTTGTAAGTATAGATATATAAGTGGGCTTTTGTATATATTTCTCATAAAATGGAATAAAATAAATAGGAAGAAAATTTCGTCACAACATTGCCAAAGAATTTGCTAATTTCATTACAAATTTGGTTGTTTTAGGACAATAGTAGAGCGTTTTGAACGATTTTTGCATCATGCATATAGAATGCGCATGTCGCAATTAGCAATTAGTATCTAGCCTGTAAACATTATCATGTTATGATGCAAAACAATCAACATTTCATTCAAACAATTCTACGTCGAATTTGTCACGGGGAACTTTTCCGTGAGACTTCAAATAATATGTGTTTTTTGTGAAAAAGGCTGCATATTTTACTTACAGTTTCTTGTACTCATTATCTCTGGAGTGATTCTAACTACAATAAGTTGATATTAATCCTGGATTTGTCTTCTTAATTGACTTTTTCAAAAACTTTTCAGATTTTTTCAAAAGTTTAGCGAAGGTAATGCTCTCAGGATGGAAGAAATTCTTATGATTCCTCCTCTTCAGAAGCACTTCGCCATCCTGCCTGCTTCCAATGTTTCGAAAAAGAACCTCGATTCGAAATTTCTTTTCAACAAAGACGTTTCATCAAAAGTAAGTCTATAGGTGCTCGTTTATTACCTCAAAGAACAATTCTAATAGCCATCTAATCATATGCTGGAAAATTTTTTCAAACAATTGCAATTCATTTATAATTTTGAAAGATTTATCAATTTCAATAATATCATTAGTTTTAAAGTTGATGTACAAACCTCGATTATCTAAGCTGATTGGGCCACTAATAATCTGATAAACAACATTGTTCATAAAGAATGATATTGGGGAGATTACTTTTTTGTAAATATTTAGCATTCCAACATTTTAAGATGAACGAAAGATGTAATGAGACAAATTTTGGAAGTATCTTGGATTCTAAAATTAAAGCTGAAAGAAAGATGAAAATGATATAAAGTTCTGAAAAAATTTAGTATTGCAGCATTTAAGATGAAAGAAAGATCTGTACGAAGCAAATTTTTGGAAATATCTAGCATTCCAGTATTTAAGATGAAAGAAAGATTATATTGATTTTCCTTACTTTTTGAAGCTTAAAAGTTGTTTTTTTTTCTTTTCAGTTTGTTTGTGATATAGTAGATTCTGATGAAATGGAGAAATTACAGATTCCGGCTCACTTGCTAGGTACAATCCTTTATTTATTTTACCATTAGATATGAGTTGCAACGATTTTTGTTGTTTCTATATTTTTTACAATCATTTAATTAAATTGATTTATGCACTAAATAAGATATAAAAGTGTAGCACAACTCGCATTGAATTCATTTAAGCTTACTATCGTCTATTTGTTGTACTTGTAATTTCAATTGCTCCGTATATCGGAAAGTAAGATTATGTAAAGATTTCCTGCCCATGTTTAACTTTGTATTTTTCTCATAGTACTATGATACTTAACCTCTAGCTCGCTTTTCTTGCGCCTTTCATGCAAAATAATAAGAACTTTAATGAATGTCTTTGGTGCCAATGTTCCGGAAACAGTAAAAGTTCACTTCGCTGCCTTTCTTCTTTATTAACAACAAGGGATATTTGCACCAGGAGATTTCATTGTGAGAAACTGAATGTGCGAGGCATATTCGAATAGAAGCTGAAAGCTTTGTATTATCTCGATGTTTTTAGAAGGTATTTCTTTTGTTTTACGGTGGAATATGTAAGGTAGATCCGGAATTGGCTGTATTTGAAATAAAAGTTGAATATTCAGTAATACGTAAAGGATGTTGTCTTCGTTCAATGGAATATAGTGTATGTTGTCCATAAGAGTGAGATAAAAAGCATAGTTTACTTTCTCCCATATAATGAAACAAAAGTTCGTCGAATTAAAATGAATTAAAACTGATGAATAATTTATTTGAAGCGCTATAAATGAATAAATAATGCAGCTCATTAAGATGATTTAATTTCCATGTTATACTACTGTATCAGAAAATTGGAATAAATTCACTTTTATGAAGGAACATAAAATTTTGAGTTAGTTTTTCAAAACCTCAAATTTCTGTTGTTAATTTTTATAGAATTTTGTGCAACATAAAATACAAAAATAGATTTATTGATAACTAGCATAGTTACTGCAATCGTCATTTTAAATTTACTAGCCGCCTTTGGGGATAGTCTGTCACCTGCCATGTTAATTTCGTTAGAACTTATGAAAACCACCAATATCTTTTCTGTACACATTATATACATTACATGATAAATCCGAAATAAATATTTAATGTTTAAATCGTATACATAAAACAGAAAAATCTGATATATATATGCTATTAAAACACTTAGATTCTCTTTTAGTTAGGAATTTCCCTTTACACTTAAGCTATGAAATATTATGCTTTTCTTAGCAGAGTTTAAATGCTTGATGAACAGCTAGTGCTCGGCAGTTTATATTAGTTATTTGCAATCTGTTTCTCGATAAATACCAACTTTGCTTAAGAAATTATAATCAGACAAATTGCAATTGGGCTTTTGAACATCAATTTAGACAGGCAAGTCCTAGCGATTACTTTTCTGGCGACGGTTAAGCCTATTTTCACGCTCGCTTAAACTTTTTATTTGAGGCCTATTTCTATCATCTCGATTTCTTTTATATCTTCTTTCCTCTGACTAAATGGAGGTTTCGGTGACACGGCGAGCCCTCTTCAGAGCATTTTTGATAATATTTTGCAGCTCCATTAATTAGCTAAGCGACGCGTTGAATTAAGTGCAGCTGTAAAAAATTCAATGAAGCAGTCTGAAACTTTCGTACGGCGGTTTGTTTACATTTGACTGTTGTCATTCGACAATCAGTAATAAGAAAAATGTCTGAGCCACGCACATTAGCGTTTTATATAGAGAGATTCTTTACAAATATAAATCTGGAAGGATGTGGGTGCAATGAGCAAATGAAACCAAAATGAAAATGACTATTACGGAAATAAAATGACTATCGCCTTTTGCTTTCTGCTATGCAAAGTATGGACAGAAAAAGCATTTTAACTAACAAAACATTCGACTTTGGAGATTTAACGAATTTCTGTCTTTTATACCTCCCTCAGGAAGAAACAAACCATTTTTAGAGCCATGTCAGTGTGTCTGCGAACACGACAACTCAAATAAGCAACCAGCTATAAAATGAAATCTTAGCACCAAAATTGTAGATTTCTCTCAAATTTCATATGAAATCTCTGTAAGGGAAGTTTGCAGTAATTGCATCAGGAACGGGGACAGGCGTTCTGTAAGGGAAGTTTATATGTTTGTCCGTCCTTGTGCGTGTGAACACGGTATCTCAAAAACAATAGGAACTAGATCAACGAAATTTGTCATATGGTTCTCTCACTGAAATTGTAGATCTGCATCAAATTTGGGATCAAATCCGTCAGAAACTTTGACTGTGTGTTAATCTATCTACTCGTTCACATGTGAGCTCGATAACCCAAAAGTGTAACCAGAGAGAGAAATGTAACCGGTGAAATTTAGAACATGGTCTTTACTCCAAAATTTATAAATCTATAATTTAGATTTAAAATTTATAAATCTAATATCAAAATTATAGATTTATATCAAATTTTAAACCCAACCGGTCAAGGCGAAGAGGTCCAAAATGCATGTCCAATTATCTTTAAAATACGACAAAGCTAAACACAAAATGCCACAGATTGTTGAAGTTTAAGAGCAAATCGAGGTGAGAACATTTCTGCTGATGACTTCTGTAGCATAAAAAATTCATTCTGAATAACTTTTAACATTTGAAATCGCAATTCTATTTACTACTAATAAATCGTTTCCTTCAAAGAGGGCATTCTTTGTATTTCACTTTTAGATAAATCTTTTCACAAAACCACTAATATACACTCAGTATAAATTTGCAGCGTTTTTCAGAATATCTTTTCAACTTTTGAAATCTATTTTTCCAGATGTCGTCAGGGATCATACCACAGGTTTGAATCCAGAAGAGCAAATGCTCATAAGAAAATGTGCGCTGCTGGGCAATAATTTTGGACTCTTTGTTCTAGAAGCAGTCTGCCCAGAATACCCGACTGCTGAAGTAAGTCATGAATGGTACTAGAATACATTGGCAGATCGTCAATTATAGCCATGGGAATGTTGTGATAAATATCCTTTAGGCATAACTTGCATTTTAACTTTTCTAATTAACTTTGAATAATCTAATAGCTAGTTAATAAAAAATAATAATTGGATTTTTAACCTGATATGGGTACGTTTCAGCAAAGAAATTATAACCATGCATTTAATTAATTTTGATTAAAAATTGAACTTCAAAATAAATTCCCTTAATTATATTTCCTACAGTCTTTATTCTCGTTTATAATAATTCAGGCAATAGCGGTTGAACAACAAAAGATTTATGAAAGAGTAAGGCTAACACTAAAAACACATGTGGGAATGTCACTTTTGTATTTATTTACAAAAAATAAATCATAGTAAAATATCTAAATGGCAGTACAAGTAATGAGCATTTGTACTCGTATTATAACCAAGGTCTCTGAAGCGTTTAAACATGATGTTAACTAAATCAACATAGTTTTCAGCATTGTAAATGTCCCGAAAGTTCTTGACAATAAAGGCAATCGCTCTGTCACATTCATGAGGATCACTTGAACTGTCTGTTTTGAGAACTATTAAAAATTCCAGTTTTCGGTCTTCTGAACTTATTACTGTCACTTTTTGTTCTATGTATGAAAAGCAAGGCAGCCTAATGAAGAACCTCCATGAACTAACCCTAATTTAAGTTGCAGCGGATGCAAGATGGTTCTGTCTCGTCTGACCAAAGGTTCGAGAATGACTTTTCTTTGTTTCCGAAGAATCATTCTTTTCTTGTTCATTGCTATTGTTTGGCTCTGCTATTCCGTAGACACAAAAAGCAAAGGTATTTCGTGTAAACCCTCCTCCTTTCTGACTAAGGAGAAAGTTAACCTTTGTTTAAGTTCACACAAATTACACATTGATGTTCGTCATATTCTTCTCCATGACCAAGATGTGGTATCATATGCTTTCATTCACACGCTACTTTTTGTGTAAGAACAAATTTTAATATTCTTTCTTTTTTCTGTTCCTGTGATTCATACGTTCGATGAATAACTTGCTCTTTAAAGTTTTAAATATTTCACAATCTAGCTGCTGTGAATATCAAAAAGTAGAACTATTTGAGGAAAACTGTTTTCATATTTCAAACCAGCACATCAAATATAGTCACAATCAGTTAAAAAATTCCAGTCATCAAGTAATTTTTTGTTGTTGTTGGCCTGTGCAATGGAATCATAACCGAATATCATATCACCTTATTTACATTAAATGATTTAAAATTTTTTTCTTCCAATAGCTCAGATACAAAATCAGGAACCTATTGAAAAAGAACCTACTCAAACTGCAGTGCCAACACTTAGGAATCACCGAGAAAAGAGGTCGAGAAACCATCACTCTGCGAGAGATTCCCACGGAATTTTGCATTCACCCCATTCGTTTCTATTGCGACTATCTCAAGAAGAGTGTCCTCAACGTGATGCCGGAAAGCCAGAGACAGCGACTCAACCTCTACCTTGCCGATTTGTTGATGGCCACACCCAGGTGTGACTCGTGCAAGAACGAATGGCAGAAACGAAGGCATTCGTCTTTACCAGCTGTTTCCAGGTAAATTCATCTGGGTGCGGTGTACGGAACTTTTAACTTTTAGGTGATGGGTAAGGTAAAATATTGGTTATTCCAAACAGTTACGCCAATTACAAATCGTCGCTTAACAAGCAACACCACCTATTTTAATTTTTTTTAATTTCAAAGAGGAAGAAAAGTTTTTTTTCATATCCGGTAGGAACACGTGGTCTCATGTTCATATCAGATTTTTAAAAATTCCGAAATATTCGTTATTGGTTACGAAAAATGGAATATTTTCTTCTACCTCGAAATTTCCAAAAATTGAGATAGGTTGTTTTGCTTGTTAAGCGATCAAATGTTTATAACTTCCTTGTAAACAACGACAGGAAGATAAAGTTTCAATACAATACAGAAGGAAACTTAAAGTAGGTAATAAGCAATGTGACTTCTTAAAGTCACATCAACAACCCGTGCACACTCTGTATTCGGTATGTTTGGTGGAATTGTATTGTTCCGTGTAAGTCCTCAGATAGAAAATTAACACGTTCTTAAAACTTGCTCAGGATAAGATCAGTCTGAATTTGTTTTTGATTATTAAAAATTTAAGTCAAGGAAATATTTAGAAATTGTAACAACATCCATTTCCTCAAGGATAATTATTTAAACGCTTTCCTTTGTTTTCACATTATAGACATTTCCACGTCCCTTGGGTAGACATGAGAATGTGCCAGTGCTTGGAACTCAAGACTCATTTCGCTCTACAAGTAGAATACCATCTAGAGAAAGGAAACGGTTTGATAGGAGACCGAATCGAAATGCTGTTAGAAGCTGCTGAATTTGGCGTGCTCACTCGATCACCTAATATGGTATGTTTCGTCAACTGAACTTAAATGTGCTTTTTTAAATTACTATATAACTATTTGTTTGAAGATTCTCATTAGAATTTTAAATTTCCATTTGATACATTTTAAGTCATGAAGAAAAATAAGTTTCTGCGACTCAACCGTTTCAAAGAAGCAGAGTGGAACTTGGCTATTTCGAATTCTTTTTATTCCAATTCCCCAGTAATTCGAATTTATTTCGGATGACCTCGAAGTCAAAACAAAATACTGTGAAAATTGTTTGTGTTTCTGAGTTGTTTTCGTTAGTTGAATGCATCCGTACCTTGTATCCTCAACCCTCATGAATGAATAATTATTAAGGCACTTACTTCCTCCACTGGGGGGCAGGCACCATGAGCACGTGGATGAGAGGTCTCACCGTCAATGTCCAGCTTTAGTATTCCGACCTCAATATCAGAGTTGCCGGGGCGGCCGTTCTTCAATTGATCCCGGATACTTCTACCGGGTATCAACTCGCTTTTCTGGGACTCGGATTTCGAACCTGGAACCTGAAGCTGAGACGTTACCATTATGCCAGCACAGCCTTAAACCAAAAGTCGAGATCTCCAAGTTCTATAAGGCAATTATTCTAAATGTTAGGAAAAAAATAAATGGTGGTAGGGTGGTTAAACTCCCTTTGCAGACACCTGGATGTGGTGAAGTCTGGGTTGTTTTCAAACAGAAATAAAAACGGTGCAAGTAGGCAACTGTCTGGGGGCTAAATAACTTTAGAATGCCCTGAGGCTTCGAGATTTTCTCTTTTTGTATTATTTTCGGGGTAGTTTAATATTGTTCTTTCATTTGATTTTACAGGAGTCGTGTGTATTCATAAGAGTAGTGGATTTTACGGAATCGTCTTATTCAAATTATAATAGGCAATTTTTGTTAGATTTCAGAACATCATTCTTAGGATTTTTTAATTTTAGCAAATCGGTGTTTGTGGTTTTTTCCGCAGTTGCCTGATTGACTCACAGATCAACAGCTCTGACAAGCTTTTCATTAAAATATTTAGATTGTGTTATAAGTTTTAATTTTTTTACCATTTTTTTAAATTACTTTTAAAGTTAAATTAAATTTTTAAAGCCGAAATACTAACACCAACTCACTTGAAGGTAACTCGCAATTAAATGTTTTGTTGTTTTAGTTTGTCATATTATTTTTTACTTGAAAACTACTTATATAAAGATTTTTTAAAAAATCAATAAAAAAATATCTGGTTTTGGAAATTGGGTATGTAGAGCCAGAAACTTACATTGCCTAAGGGCCTCTGCTAGGTTTAATCCAGGCCTGCTTAAGTCTAACCAATAATTGCGACTAACGGAGGGTTAAAGATAATGCACCCATTCAGTTAGAAATGAATATTAAGTTACAGTTTGAACCAGTTTCAATGTCTGAAGTTTCTTATTAAGTCGTTCATTACTTGAATTACTTCTTCCGGATTTTTCATATGTTTAATAAGTACGCGTGACATCATTTTGCAGGTTGATAGAATCCTCATTAAAACTAAGAGACTACTTGTCGAGGGAGGACTAACTGCTCAAATCGAAATAGATCCAACCACTGTAGCAATTGTTCGTCTGAAAGCTCAGGTAAAAATACATTTATTTTTATGGACGTTTTGATTTAACTGACAATTCATCGATGCCTTGCTCACACGTATTGCGCGTCTATTTTCCATAGTTGAGGAGTTCGATAAAAATAACAGAAAAATACATTTTAAAAATACAAACAAATCATAAAATATTGAAATAGGCAGTTGTGTTTGTTAAAGAATGAATTTAAATTGAATCAACTCTATTTAGATTGATCTAATAATAACGTACACCTCTCACACATGTAGGTGTAGCATCTGGTTTCCGTAAAAAATGCATACACCAAGAAACTGCATGCAGTTTGTCGAAGTTAGGTTTCTGTCACTATCCGACAAATAGAAGACAGGGATTACAGCTCTTTGTTTGACTTGACGCTTAAATACTACGACTTTAACTTTATTTTTAGTTCATGTAAGTTAACCTTTAGATTACTGATGAATAAAATCTCAAAACAACCTCTTAAAATTGGAATTTTGCCGGAAACACAGAAAATTTCTTTTCCCCAGATAATGTGATTAAAAGATGGGATTTTCTGTCCCTTACACCCACCCGTAGAATTATATATTCTTGAATTTTCATGCTAGCAATAAATCTAGACATTGTAAATGTAATAGTACAATAACGAAAGGAAGTAAAGTAGTTTACAGGAAGATCAATGCATAGAGAGATTAGCTCCGGGAAGACAGAGGGCATTGAAATCACAATGGATTAATGGTACAGCACCTGTGCCAGCGAAACTTAGAGTGTTCTCTAAGTTCCTCTGGCACAGGTGCTGTATCTGAGAGCTTAAATTTTGCGGTGGTTTCTGAGAGCTTAAATTTTGTAAGACTTATTTGTAAAGTGGTTTACAGGAAGATCAATGCATAGAGAGATTAGCTCCGGGAAGATAGAGGGTATTGAAATCACAATGGATTAATGGTACAGCACCTGTGCCAGCGAAACTTAGAGTGTTCTCTAAGTTCCTCTGGCACAGGTACTGTATCTGAGAGCTTAAATTTTGCGGTGGTTTCTGATAGCTTAAATTTTGCAAGACTTATTTGTCCAAGCTGATTTTAACAAGTGTATGCTCGAATTTAAATATTGCATTCTTCGTCTTGGACTAGTTTTAAAACTTTAGAAAAACACGTTATACAGGATGCTGTAGGTGCATCTCAAACAAATCTTTGATTTATGTCTAAGCTTTCTCTAAAGATGAGAATATGTTTTGCGGGAAATCGGCTTCGAGGATTTGTTTTTTTTGTTTCAACCATCAACGATATCAACCGAATAAATATTTCATTTGAACATGCGTTTTTTTATTTAGAATTAAAAATTTTATTAATTTAATAAAATTGTTAAAAGTATTTTTTCCACTTTCAAATTTGGTATTTACGATTGCTTTCCTTCCTTTTTCTGCTAGGTCAATTTGCTTTACGGAAAGAACAACGAAGCCATGCGAGAGATCAAGCACGCTCTGCTGCTTCTGAATGTCTTATTTCCATCCGATATAGAGAGAAAAGTCAACAGGCAGATATGGTAATGACTCCTATTTCATATAGTTAAATCAGGGGAGCTTGTGTACAGGGACTGCGGTATTGCAGAACCCATACTTTTTCCATTGTATAAATGTAACCAATTTATTTTATTTTGCATTTAATATTTAAACCTATAAACAAGTTAAGAACGATTTAGATCTTCGAATTAAACGCAAGGAAAAACTGAGGCAGAAAACTAAGTTCTCCTTTTTTTCCATTACCCGAAGAATCCTACTCAAAGGAAAAAGTAACTGCTCAAATGAGAACTGTAATTTCCTCTAGCACCGAATTCTCATGAGCAGTTACAGAGCGTAGGCTTTCCCTGCCA
>BGPR01043015.1:1275-13079 GCA_013235015.1 Araneus ventricosus
AAATCATACTTATGATTAATATTAACCGTTTTCTTTGCTAAAAGATCAGATGAATAATAGAGACAAATGCATGATTCTCTGACAGAATAAATTCAAATCAAATCTCACAGAGACGTTTGACTTCTAGTCTCCGAATGAACATTTTGATGCAAGAAGAAGAAAAACCGAGTCTTTATATTTTTCATCACTTCTCTTGTATTTCTACCTCCACGGAATTCCTTTTTGCAAAAGCAGAATGTTTCCACTTAAACGCGCTTCTTCAAATAGTCGCTTTAAATAAATGGGCTCGAAATGTAAAAGCCGCCAGACGAAATTAGCAAAGAATTCCGCAATGAAAAATCGCACTTTCAGGAAAATATTTCTTTGCAGCTAAAAGCTTTGGGCCATAACGGTGAGAGAATGCCGTTTCAGTCCACCGTATTTTTAGCCCATTTATAGAATGCTACTTCTTGTAAATTCCAACGCGTGTAAAGATTTAATGCACAGATGCGAAACACAAACAATTAGTTGGGAGTTAAAAACCATTACGCTTTTTAACCGAAATCCGGGTTAATGCAATTTTCACTCCATAACTCCAATATCAGTTAATGTGGTTCTACAGTCCTTTCAACTTATCCACAATTTCTATAACGTTTGGAAGTCTCTGTAACTTCGAATGCTATTATTGAAATAGTGACATAATTTCGCATATTCGGGACGGTGTTTTACCCTCCAACAGGCGCACGTATAAGTTGGGGATACTTATACTGTGCATTGTATTACATATTTATATCGTTCTTTCATAAATTTAAGTGCAATTTTTACTTTCTCGTATACGAAGTATACAAAGAGATAGTATTGTAATCGACAACAAATTCGAACTCGAGATTTTGACGATCCTCCACGTTTTAGACCTCCCTGAGTCCGAAAAACACAATTTTGGAATTATGTCTGTCTGTCTGTGAACACGATAACTCGAAAACTATTAGAGCTATAGCGATTAAACCTCATTATTTCATCAAGATACTTCTTCCATCTCCAGGTGCTTTAGCTACTGTTAAAGTTATGATAGTTGATCAATCGAAGTGATCTCTGTTTCAACTCCTTTCAGCATTTCGTCTGTCTTTAAATTTGTTTGTTACGCATCCACCACCAAACGCTATGTTCGATTTTCTTCGAATTTGGCATGGAGGTTACTTGAGGATCATAAAAAACAACTTTTATGTCAGAATTTTTTATGCCTTCTCAAGATAGTGGCCGTTGTAATGATTTCAATGTCCTTGTGAGTGAATGGCAAATTTGGCACCCTTAAAACATTTTATTCATTTTGGTATTGTTTAGATAGCTACATTAACGTCCCGTTTCGAAGAAATACGAGGGCTATTTTAGGACGGACATCGTAATTTTGAACAGCGGTCAGTGGAATCCGGTTTCGAACTGAAGCCGAGACCTTTCCCCTAGGCCGTCGCGGCTCTTAATTTGGTATTAGCGATATACTTAATTCTAATTTTGTTAATCCTAATACCAGAAGACATTTAAATGTAATTTTGATAATACTGATAAAAGCAGACATATAATTGTAATTTTTTACTACTCTTAAAAGCAAATTGTAATTTTGTAATTGTTGCAAATTGTTAATTGTAATTTTGTAAATACTGATAAAAACAAAGATTTGTGTAAATATTTCGCATTGAAAAGGTGTATGTGAGAAAGATAGATAAGATCATAGTGTTTCATGTTGAGATTTGCTTTTGCCTGTTTCGTTCCCTCTAATCGTGTATTTCTCTTTTTTTCGAAAGTATGCTTTTTCCACGATTCCACCCAATAAGTTCATGTTATAAAAACTTGACGATTGCCTTCACTCACGAGTGTAAAATTTACCAAACATCTGTTACAATAAATTTTCAGTGTAATCTTATTAAATTAATGTATTTGTTTGTAAATACAGGAAGTAAAATTTCTGTATAATATAGGTGTTCAATATTGTACATTGATTGGTTTAAGACTGTAAATATAACCTTGTAAGATAGTGTATACTTGGTGACAAAGAATGTACCTCCTCTAGGTCAAATTATGATATTTGTTATCCTGGAAACAATCTCGTCTCCAAAATGAATGACAACGTTGGAACCTTTAAAGACTGTGATGAAAAAGATATCTTAGTTTTTTCGTGGGGGGGATCGAGGTTTAACAGTTCACAGAACTACTAGTATTACGAATATTTCAGAAAAACCAACCGTAGCACAGTTAAACGTAAGTTTTTGTTTAAAAGTAACAACACCAAACAGCACTTTTATAAATTAATAACTCAAATAGACAGCAGATCACTAATAAATATTAGTCACAGCACTTTCAACAGTGCTCAATATCTATCAGTTCACCAGTCTGCACTGATGACCATACTCAAACTGAATACTCGTTCAACGTAGCTTGGTATTTATATTTTTTCCGACAGGATGTGACGTCACAGGGTCAAGTCTCTCGAATGTTCACCATATTTCCTCTCCTAATAGAGATAGGATTATATTTCCAACATTTTCTGTAGCTTCGCTATGTCGCCAAGGTCTGGATTAATTGTCTTGGCTTTCGGTTAAACCTCTGTAAAACTCTCTTTCTTGCCATAAGATTAGAATGTCCGGAAAACAACTTTACGGCTTCGTAATAATATAAACTTTTAGAAGAAAGGTGGTGTAACTAATTGTTTTCAGTTATCAATCTTATAATTCAAATGCTGAGCTAAGACAGTTTTACCAGTGTTTTTTTAATTATTTGTTCTGGAGGCACAGACTGCACGTAATGCAAATGTTTGTGATTGTTTATATTTTTCAAGCTTGGAATGTCAGTTCTTCAAATTTTCAGGACGACTCAATTATCTTTTTGTAAATAGCCAAAATAAAGCATATTTTTGATATTAAAAACGGTTATTGCTTTAGTCTGATGTTATAGTGGTTTAGGTTTCTAGCGACTGTGCAGGAATTTTCCCAAAGTAGTGTCAAGAGAACTATGAAGTAGGAAATAATTCTGTAAGGAATCTACATAAATTCGCATCGCATTTTTTAAAAGTCTACCCCATATCCATTGCAAAATCTTTTAAAACAGGTATGAAGTACTTGAAAAATAAATCGTTATAGTCAGTTATTTTTAGATTTTCTTTACAGGCAAGTGGAAGATTATAAAATAGTAAAATTTAAAAACACAGAGAATAGTGCATATTCTTCACGCGCCAAAAAAAATTAAATCAAATGAAAAGTTATAAATACTGTCCAGAATAGTAGTAGTATTAATAGCCGTACCAGCAATCTCTCAAATACATCGCAGGAATCTTTAACTTCCTTGATCACTGTCCGAATCAGAGTTTATTAAGCTTCAAAGAGGGCAGTTTTTACATAATTTTCCCAGCAACTGTTTCATTCATTCAGTACCCAGGAGAGCCGACACAACCTTAAGGTTTTAGAGTGCAGGTAGACTCTCCTGGAGAAGAACATTCCAGCAAGCAGATATACATGGAGAAAGTGTGGCCAAAATTTGCATCAAATATTGAAAGAAAATCACAAAGTAAATGGTAGAAGTTAAAGAAACGAATATAAAAAAGTGATTTCACACTAATTTAAACGAAAGGAAACGGTACAACATAATTGAAACAAAAAAAAAACTCCGGCACACACACAAAAAAAAATGAATAAAACGATAGAAAGGTAGACAAAAACAAATTACAACACCAAATAAAGGGCAAAAGATACAAAAAATAAAATTTTAAAAAAATCAAGGCACAAAGTGGAAAACAACAAAATACAAGGTTCAAGTAAATAAAAAAAAAAGAAATAAATTCGTAGTATGAAAATACACAGTATATTAGTAGTAGCCGGAGCATCCAGTCTCTTGTAAAATTTAATTATAACAGAAATTAAAAATATAAAGCACCATAGAAAATATATATATAAAATGATTTTCGTGGTTGTATACATTGAAATAAACTGGCCGAGCAAATAACTACTTCTTATTTTATTATCAAACTATTTAAGTAAAATATAGGAGAGTGGTGGTATATACGTGCATCTCCGTTTAGGTTACAAGTAAAAGTGAACAGCAAAATCCCTGTATTTTCTCAGATAAGGGAATAACATATTGACACGTGATTAAAGTGAAGACGAGAACCAACCAGCAATGACATCTCAAAAGTGTCAAAACTCAAAGTCAGCCCCCACAATCAGTAATTTGATTGCAAATTTCCCTAAAAATTTCACCGCACCTCCTGATCCTGAGCAACGACCCATTATTTTTTAAAACATTCCTAAACCATTTATTTTTATTACCCACTGAAGGCTTTGTTAGCTGAAAATCCGTTATAATTCTACATTCAAAAATATAATGGACGGCATCATCAATGATACCACACAAACATAAAGGAGTAAAGGAAATATTAAAATAATGCAAGTACGCTATAAAGGAACTATGCCCCGTGACTACGTAAACCAAATATTTATTAAGAGTTAATAACTCAAGATCAGGAGTTGGAAGGAAATCCTTGACTCTTTTACCAGTTTCGGAGTCCCGCCGACTAAGGTTCCAATCATTTAAAAGGTCTCGTTTTATATTGTTCTTAAGAAAGATATCAGGAACAGGAATCTCAAAACCATTGGCAATTTTAGTCGTTAATTTTGCGAAGTGGTCCGCAGTCTCATTACCTGTGTTTACCTGCACGTGCTTTCACTCAAGATAAACCGACGTAACCATTAGCTGGGGAATGTTTTTCTTTTAATTGTGTAAACCAGAAAAGTAATTAACTGAAACAACCAGAAAAGTAATTGTAATGTTTGAAATAATTCAGACCTTATTTCCCAATAAGTCGTTTGAGAAAAAGAATTTTTAAAAGTATCCCAGAACAGTTTCTGTTAATAATTATAACTAGGGTCACATTTAAACCATTTAATCGAAAATAAAACGGGTAGGCATTTAAACTTCAAATTAATCTCTGTATTCTTTTCCGATGAAATTTTTTCCTTCTCATCCCACTAACCATGTATCAGTATCGAACAATATGTGTTATCGCTTATTCGATTATTAAAAATTACATACAGACTTAATTAAGAATGGAAAATTTTTGTAATACCTAATTTATGTATGTTGTAAATACTTGCTTTGTATGATTGAGCAAATATATTATTTGAAAAGCTGAGCGATGAGAAATTTGCCACACGCAGTAAAAAGTACAAAGATTTTAAAAGAGCAAAATGTTATGAATAATGGCCCCGTAATTCAGTTTTATGTTCTCAAAAATTTCTTTTTCTCAAATTGGTCAATTTAATTTCTAAACTTTTTACAGTAATGGAGATGCTTAACAAAGAAATATACAGGGTGATTTAAAATTTAGCATAAAAATTTTTAGAAGTTGGATTTTGAATCCACCTTTAGATCCACAGAAATGGGGAATTTTTTTTCAACTATTTTATCAATTTCCAGAATCGTATGTAGTAAAGAGCACTCCAATAAATAGAAAAAAACTCGTTATTCATGAAGTGGGACCTGACCCACTACAAAATCAAATGATGCATATTCAATTCACAGACAGTATTTTTAATATTACAGGAAAATATCATTAATCAAAAGTGTTGAATTGGATATCAAAAATAGTTGTAGAACACTAATAAGCATTTTACTAGGTAACGTATAAAACGATGCAAAAAAATTTTCGAAATGCATAATTCTGCGTATGAGAAAAAAATTTCTCAGTCTTTTATTCGCAAATAAATTCACTGTTTCAAAATCTGTAGAGCGCAGCACTAAACAGGGATGAAAACTTAACACTTCTTTCAGCACTAGTTTTGGTGTCGCCATCTAGTGGAATGACCAAAACTACAAATGAACGAATCAGAATATTAAAAAAGTGCCTCAAAGCCTACTCATCGATAATAATTAATTGTAAGGATAGAATAGAAAAGGTAAAAGATTACTTTGGCATTAAATGGATTACATCGAAAAAGATGTATTAATCTCCGCAATCTATCAAATATGGTACTCCAACTTTTCGTTTTCTTTCATCTGTTCAATAAAATGCATTGATCTGAATTCATATTGTAACAATAATGCAAGTTACAGCTGAAAACCGTTACGAAAAGTGATAAAAGAGGAAAATATATACGTAGGGTTACCATATGTCCGGATTTCAAGCTCACATCCGGTCTGGCGTCCGGATCTTCATAGTGTCCAGATTTACGGCAGTGAATGCGGAGAGAGAGAAATTTGGTTGGATTAGGGAAAATCTATTACATCCAAAAAAGCTGACGATATTCCGCCGACTAAAGAAAATCTATAATTTACGCAATTGGTGCAACCTCCCTTCTACAATCCGTTTGTCGATTTTAAGAAAGAGAAACGGAAGGAAGATGTTAGATTGCAAAAAATGCAACTACATCATTTTTCGGCTTTATCAGTAATTTTTAAATATTAAATCTTCGCCACCTAAGTTTATTTAGTATCTTGTGGCATCTCTGGAAACTTTTGAAATTTAAACGGTAATTTTTAACAGTTTGATTAAATATCTAAATTTTTCTTAATTATTTACTTAGTAATCAACTTAAATATTAATTGCCTTAACTTTTTATGTCTTTTCCTTTAATGTTTCAAGTTCATTAAATTATAAATCAAATTAATTTAACGGAACTATTTGCTCGCCATCTTGTTCCGCGTATGAATTTTCGTGTGAAAGGGCTTTAGCGTCTTCCTGACTGGAAGGATTCCTTTGTGTGATTTGAAATTTAACGAGTCGAGACTTGCTCGAAGTGGTGGCACCTGCAGGCTCCTGGAGGCCTTTGGCCCTTCAGGCAGCTTGTCCCTGCTGTATTTTTTTCCGTTGAAAATTAGAAAGACAAGGTTCGTGTCTCCAACAAGCTTATGTCATGTTTTGTTTTTCTGCAAGTTTTGAAAATCTTGAAGTATTGAACGGTGTCAACTGAATTTTTCGTTTTATATCTTCACGTATGGTATGGATGCCATTGTGATGGCGTTGTGGTGTTATTTTACGCTCTACGACAATCTGTAGAATGAGCGAACTTATTTTGCACGCATCAAGTTATCCCAGTCCCGGTATTTCAATTAAAATACTCAATCCACCTTGCCAGCAATCCTGGACTGCAGTAAACGAATAAGCCTTCTGTTGGAAATATTGAAATGCCTGCCCTTCGAAAGCTTCTTTTCCGTTATGATTGTGATAGTGAAGAAAGTACTGCTGAAGCATTGTGGGCATAAAATTTTCAGTGCTTTGCTACAAGTCTTGCTGGGTATGTAGCTTCACGATGAGAGGAAACACTTCTTCTAAAGTTTGGGAAATTTGATTATGCATAACCATTATGAGTGTTGCTTCAAAAGATTCAAGAAACTTGTGTTGCAACGCTGAACATATGTGTAAATTTTCAATTAATTTCGGTACATATTCTTCTCATAGTGGCCACTGAGAATAGGGTAAATTTTTTTTTCATTTAATAATTGATAAAGAAGTGTGCTAAAAATAAATATATATGTGCATATATATCATTGTTGATTATAAAATGTCTTTTGAGTTGTGCATCTCTAAAATTTTGTTATTTCTATTTTCTTAACTTAAAATGTTGTTGGCAGTAACTTTCTAGAATAAAAAATTGTTAAATAAAAGGTTTTAAATTTAAAATTCTGATTATGTTTTAATCTCTTTAATTATTTTCACAATTGCAATTGTATTAAATATGTTTTCAGCTCTTCCTGCATCTTCGGCCAATTATATTTTTTTAGGTAACTGTAAAAGTAGGTACTTGCTCAATTAAGTGTTGCAAAATTGCATGTTATTGTATTCATGTTTCAGCACTAGTGTTCATTTAATAATTAATATATAAATCTAAATTTTAACATTTGACACCAGTACTAGCGTAATAGTTTATAATAAACATCCATAGTTAACATTTTTAACAGAAGGTAATGTTATTCTTAGGGGGGTGCTTCAAAAGCCTAGTGGTAAAACCCCCAATGACCTTCACAAATTATCAATCTTGGTGTCCCGTTACGTTGTTAATTGGCAACCTACAATGACACTTCATTCACACACTTGGGAAGACCCTGTTGAATATATTACCCCAGCGTGGGTGTAGGAAAAATTTGGGGCCATACAGTAGAAAAAATGGAGGCATCTAAGTCCCTGCGTTCAACAGCTTTAAAAGCAAGCTAAATTTTACTATTTATGATGATAGGAATCATAGGTACTTCAAAAATGATGCGTCCTGTCCTACAGACGTCGTCGAATATTGTGGATGAGATGACCCCATCGGGGAGGAAGTAGACAGGCCGTTAATCCGTACTTCCAATTGCACCTTCGATAGAAGAAAAAAGAAATCTGATCTGTGTTCAGCTGCAATCTAATTGGACCAGGTTAAAAGCAAGGAAACTATTCCCATTTCTTTTCGGAGCAATATATTCTTTTGGGTCCCACGCATATTTGACTATCACATTTTGTGTTTTCTTTCTTTCTTTGAGCGGGAAGTCGAGAATCACCAACTTTTATTTTAAGCAGTTTTTTGGGCTGAGTACAAATTAGTACTTTAAAATTTCGTTGTTTTCTTTCCATTGATTCATATCTTAATGTAATTATTTAAATATTATGTATGCTGAACTTATTTAAAATAATAACTAAATTTTTAAACTATTGCAAAAAATCTGCAGTCCTCCAAGTCCTTTTTAATTATTGTATTTGATAGTCTGCACAAACCAGCGTAACCTGGTTTTTTTTGCAAATGAAAGCATAAACTTATTTCAATTAGTTATGTTGAAAAATCGCGTATCATGATTTTTAAAATCTTAAACACTATATACTTAAAAGCTAAACTAAATACAATCTTAATTTTTTTAAAGTATGGTGTAATTATTTCTAATTCGTTTACAAACTGAAATACTGTGTAGGATTTCAGTGAAACCCTCGAGGCTTGAAAGATTGTCTACCCCTGGCCTAGGCCATAATTTCTGTGATTGCATGTATAATTGGTCGCTATATTATTGTCTTATAAAAATTCTTCAAACAAGGAAACGCATTTCCTTATTTAAATATATTTTTTTTATTTAAAATACTTAAGAAAAAAATACTTAAAGATCAAACTAAATATTACACCTAAGTAAAAATACCTAAAAAGATACAGTTCATTCTATTTTTAATTACTGTAATTTTGATTTACCAAGAATAAATACAAATTGTATCTTCTTTGTATTCTTAGGTCTTAATTTTTTTGACTTCCTCAAACTCTGTGCCAGTGTAATGAAAAAGGGTCGTTGGTAGGCAGTTAATATAATTTTATACTTTATTTTGTCCCCCTAATTAATTATATATTTATAAATAATTATAAACTACATAATTATTGGTTATTAATATATAATAAACATATTAAATATATATTAATAACTATATAATTTAATAATATATTAATACCCTTCTTCCACCCCACCCCCCTCCGTGTCCGGATTTCAATGAAAAAATTATGGTAACTCTATATATACGTCACAAAACAATTTTCAAAAGCGAATATAAACATTTTAACAAAACAGTATAGGTCAGGAATATTGTAATCATACAAACTATTTTTTAACTTAGTAACGCCCAAATTAATTTAAAGCAGCGATTTCAATAAATTTCTATTAAATTACGTTTAAAACACAAGACTACGTTAACTGTGAAATAAAATTAAAATCGGAGAAAACAAATTTTCTTTTGGGTTTTCTTTTTATTATTATTATTATTATTATATTTTAGGCAAAAAAAAATTAAAAAATTGACAAAAAAAATCATTTTTTAAAACTTTTTGGTAACATGAATATTAAAGATTTTTGAAAAATAGTAAATTATCAAAAAATAAAAACCAATTTTTAATTCCTTGCTTTATCTCAAAAATTAATCAATGAAAAAAATCAAAAAATTTCAAAATGGAAACACTTTGACTTCAAAATCTGGCTAACTGATGGTATATACCTGCTGAAAAGTGTTTGGGAGTTTGGTAATATCTGGAACAATGGAATTCTGAAGTATATGGAATGGAATTCTGAAGTATATGGAATCTAGAATATAAGGAATGGAGATATCGGATCAATGAATTCTGAAGCATGGAATGGAATATCTGGAACAGAGAATTCTGAAGTATGGAATGGAGATATCTCTGGAACATTGGAATTCTGGAAATTTATGGAATGGAATATCTGGAACAATGGAATTCTGAGTATATGGATGGAATATCTGGAGCATTTAGATTCAAATATATGGAGATGAGATACCTGGAACAATGGAATTCCAGTATATGGAATGGAATACACTGGAACAGTGGAATTCTACGTATGGAATGGAATACTCTGGAACAATGGAATGGAATTATGGGAGGCTACTGACTCTCTTCCAAAAAAGCTACTATGGTACTTAAGATCTATGGAGGGGTATCTGGAACAGCCAAATTTGAGTATGGAATTGGAGATAGCTTTGGGAACAATATTGAAATTCCGAAGATATATGGAATGGAATATCTAGGACAATGGAATTCTGAGTGATATGGAATGGAATAGCACTGATGAATTTGAAGTATGGAATGAATACCTCTGGAACATTGGAATTCTGAGTATAGGTGGAATATCTTTAACAATGGAATTCTAAAGTATCTGGAACAATGGAATTCTGAAGTATATGGAATGGAATATCTGGAACAATGGAATTTAAACAGTTGAATCCATTCGCTTCAACCGTGGAAGTGAAATGTAATTGTCCTATAGAAAGGACGCTGGCCGTTAACGGGTTAAAAAAATGAACATTTAACAACGGTGAAATTTGCTGTAGAAGAAAGATCCACGTCACGATAACAAACCTCGTTTGAGAATTGAAGACGGGGCAACTTCCTAATGAAAAATCGCTGTTTGCATAGCAAAATGGATGAAGTTTTACAAGCAATACTTTTCTCTTCAATTTGAACTCATAAATGAAAGCAAATAAAGCATTGTAGTGTAATAAATTTGTCACTATCTAATCCAGTAGTTCCCAAAATGTGCTCCTCAACGGCCTGGGGAAATCTGGACTTTTTCACAGGGGTGCCACGAGATGCTGTATAATTTTATCTACTTTTTAATTTAGTTTCATAGGTCTAGACATTAAGCGCTCCCGGTGCGAACAAATGAGTTAATAGTTTGCATGAGTTCCGCTATACGTTGTACATTGTATTCGTAGATAAGTACGTCAGGTTGATGGCGATAGTAGTCTGCTACTTAAGTACCGGCTTGTTGAGATTTCTAATTCCAATTGCTCTTCAGCGTAGAGAACTGTTTTCGCCCAAATTCCAAGAATAAATATCCGAAAAGTAGTGACACCATCTTTAAATCCTTAAATGTTGATCCTAATATGTAGGTTAAATTACGAACTTGCACAAAAACGGTGCATAATTTTGTAAAATCGATTAAAAATTGAATAGGCTAATTATTTAAGATTTGCCAAACTAAACATATTATGTAGTGCCCAAATACAGCGCATTTTATACAAAAGTCCAATTTTTTTTACTCAAAAAATGAAAATAAACGTCAAGATTCATTGATTTAGGGTATATTTAACACAATGATTTAAATTGCACCTATTCTGTATGATGACTTCATCTGATCATCAGCTGCGTACACTGAAGGCAACAATAAAACAATATTTATGTGAGGATAACAGTTACAATTAATAAAATTTAATAAAGGTATTAAAAATTAAAAGTTAATAAAAATTAATTAATTAAAACTCCTTTGTATTATATAGAATAGCGCATATGCAGCATCTTCTAATCAAATACAGATACGAATAATAG
>BGPR01043016.1:0-13079 GCA_013235015.1 Araneus ventricosus
TCAACATATGAATGTACAATTCAGGGTCCACAGTGCGATACAAATTCTCAACAGAAGTTCTTGCGCGATGGACCTGTTGTTCGCACTGTCTGAAATGTTTACCTGGAAACAAACTTCTTGTGAAAACATGAGGTTAAAGTTTGCTTTGCGTGCAATTAACATAATGAAAAGTTGCGGGCCTAAGCCAACGTGCCTAAAAAGTTGTGATGAAGTTAAAATTCTCATATTCTGTGCTGCTTCTGTCTCGTATGAGTAATAGGTTTTTTTAATATAAAATTCGAATTTTATTCAGACGCATCCTCCAAAGAATCGTGACAGATATAAAATGATTCAAACGGAAAAAAGACAAAACATAATTTTCTTGGTCTTTTTTTTATATAGAGGCTATTAGAGTAAAACTGAAACTGATATTCCTCTGAAATTCCCAAGGACTCTAGCATCCCCTCAGTAATGGAATCTAATAAAGAGGTGCGGAATGGTCATGACAGCTAACTAAGGCAAATGGATTCTACTTAGGATAATTCTTCCATTTTGATGTGTGACAGAAAGCTAAAGATTTTAAAAAAATAATCCAGTTTTATTTAATTTATACATCTTCCTAAATTTGAGGGGTTTGATTATGAATTGATTGGTTTTATTAAGTGGGAATTCAAACGTTTCGTTACGATTACACATTTCTCATTCACATCTATTGAAAAATAATTAAAACTTTAAAACATATTAAATACACCATTCAATGAAAGTTTACTGGTCCCACTCTCAATAGGAACACAATTAAGAAAATCATCTTGACTTAAAATATTCCATTCATTATTTCAAAATCATAATTTATAATTGAATTTTCCTATAGTTTTCATTAATTAAGGATTTATGTCCTGATTTCTTTTCCTACGTTTGGATCGCGAAACTTTGTCTGATGAAAAGCGTTTATCAACGATTTTTCTTCTCAGGAAGGGGTTACAAGCTCAAAGAGTTTACGGAGTCCCGATTTAGTAGGGGAGAGGAAGGTAAAACCGGGTACCCTTGGTTCTGGCGCTATTATTTTATCTTTTATTATTTATCTAGCAGACAAATACTGAATTACACTCTACCAGGCAAGAAAGGGGATCAGTCATAGTGGCGTGTTGTAGCTGTTGAATTCACTGCATCAGTGAAGATTTATTTGTTTTAAGACGTCAACTCTCAAATGTTCGTTTTATTCTAAACTATCCTTACTAAAAATCATCACAGTTATAAAAACTATATTTAGTCCAGCTTATTATACGCTTCTAAGGATTTATTCCTGTCAAAAAAGGATTTACTCCAATATTGCGCGGTTCTATATCTTTTTTTATAACATCTGCACTGGGGGTAAAACCGGGTACTCCAAGTGGCGTAAGACCGGGACAGTCAGTACTGATCATTTCTCCGATGAAGACGATAAAAACACATCACAGACGTTGATTATTTATATTTTAATGATGTATTTTCTAATTTAAATAAAGGGTTAATCTATTGTAAAAACTGTCTTAGCTGCGCCCACGAAAGCTGTAGTGGCGCGGAGGAAGAAGACAACTGCTGTACAAGTGAATTTTGTAACTAATATTCTTAAATTGACATATAAGGCAAAAAGATTGCAACTTTCGACAGAAAATTGAGTTTTCCTAATTTCCCACAAAGTTAACATGTGTACCCGGTTTTAGTGGGGTAAAACCGGATAGTTTGACTTTTTTATAAGAAAATCATTGATAAAAAAGTAATGAAACTGCGACTTTTCTGGAAAGATATATTGTACTCCGATAAAAAATGAATATTTTAATAAAATTTGACAGGCTCTATGTCGAATAGTTTAGCTCCAACAGACATTCGAACCTTAGCTAGCCGGTTTTACCTCACTTTCCCCTAAATTAAAAAATGAACGCATCAAATGCGAAGCCTAAAGTAGCTCTAAATTTCTTTAATACTCACAAAACAGATACAAGGCACCGTTCATCAAATAAACAAGTTTTCGAACTCTATAGAAGTAGAATAGAATATCATAGTATTTTTTAAGTAAATGTATTTTCAAGTTTTCATCTTTGTTGTATACCAGAAGATGGTTTAAAGAAGGTAAATATAGACATATTTTTCATGTAACTTGTTTTACTCGTTTTACATTCAGGAACGTTCAAAAGCAAGGTTTATTGATAAAAGTTGGGAAGAAACTACAACAAAATGATTGCATAGAAGCTTATTTTCCCTCCAAAGAGTATTTGTTGTCAAGTGCTACATAAAATCTTTTGAAAACCCTCACCTCAGGAATATTTTTTATCTTTGTGTTTTTCAATGAGCTTCCTGCATTAGTTCTTAAAATGTCATTATTTTTGTCGGAACGAAAAGAAATAAGGTAAACTCCTTTTCTATTTTAATAAACTTCTTCAAAATTGTCTATTTAAATATTTCTGTCTAAGAAATAACTCAAAGTCATTTTAGTCAAATAGACTATGAAAAAGTGCGCGCTTTCTTTTGCGAAGCAAAAGCTATTACAGAGTTTTTCATTTCAAAGCAGTCGTCAACTTTGTTCCTATGTATTCATTATCTTTGACATTTCTTTCACCCGTTCTTCTTTATTCGAGCAAAGTAAGTTCATCGTTTGATCCTTTGACTTTTCAGTCAAAATCGTGACCGGAAACAGCTTCCAACAAACTGGAAAGAACTACATTCATTTTTCTTCCGTGAAATTACTCAGCTAACGTACGTTACAGCTTCGTGAAGCTCAAGAATTGGTCTCCGTGGACAGAAAACCTTGAAAAATAATAGAATTCGATCCGGGTTTTATAGGAACTCGGTAAGTGAGAGGTAATTTCAAATGACTTCGAATACAAATTGGTGTTTAAAGGAAATTGCAACATGATTAGCCGAGCTTTATACAGAATCCGAATTACCACACCAGATCGACTTCAAATATTAAGAGAAACTTCAGAGCTAAACTTGAGTTAAAAATACTTTTATCACATGGTTGGAGTAAGTGGGGCTTTATCCGTGTAATATATGTTATATAATATATGTTATCCGTGTAATATAATAAAATATGTTTAGGTTAGGTTTCTTATAATTCAAACCAGCTGAAATGAAATATAATCGTAACTGATTTATGAGTGGAACAGTATATACCTTAACCTTAACGAAGTTACCCCCGACTTGCCTTAGCACTCGGGGCCTCTCAATGACAGCCGCTGCAACTCGAGTACTGAGGCCGGAGTCCAAATAGACTTCACCGACCACGGCCCGACTCCTCTCAAAGGAGGTACATACTACCACTGGTGGGAGGTAACTCAACCCCCGCAATTGCTATACCCCCAGGGGAAGCGAGAACCCGCTTACTTATCCGGCGGCTTCTCATCCGTGCCCCCATAATAAGTTTTTTTAAATTGTAACTTTACTGATATGTTATCAAGAACTCTGATTGGATAGAGTACAAAAATAGCAATATTGGTGTAAGTATGAAATGACGAGAATTCTTATTTGCACGAGCATTCAAAAATAAATGATGACACAGAAACATTTCAAAACAGATATTCTTTTTAATTGTAATTAATGATATTGTATCTTTATTTTTTACTGATGAAAAATTATTACATTCTTGTTTATTGTTTTTGGTACTATTAGATTATCATAATCTGTTTTCAATTCTTTGCATTTTAATAAGTATACAATGCGCTACGCAAATAAAACTTTCTCTAATAAGTTATTGTTTGGAGCTTCGGATTTATTTTTCTTGAAAAGAAATGTTAAAAAGTTATTAACATTTGCAAATAACTGTTACAAATTCTGCACTGTACCAATATAATATACTTGATTTTTTCACAGTCGTTGTTAGTGTGGTCTGGAATTTCACCGAAGGAGTAACAGTACACGTCGAGACAAACAATTTTTGCAATAGAATATGGTGTCGCAAACACGCAAGTCGACCGCTCCAGAGGTCCCGGTGCCAGTGGATTGAGTCAAAGAAAAAAATACAGCAAATAAAGTGTACAAAGAGGTTTAATGGAATGCAAATTCACAATAGCACGACAACACAGTTGCATGCATAATAACAATATGCGGAGACTGTATCGCTTCGAAAGGCAACACCTATATTTTAAGTTACTCGGTTTGTTGTCGATAACGGCGTCCTATCGTACATGTCATGCTGCGTGCGACTTTTAATATTTTGGTGTTGTGAATGTGCATTCCATTAAACCTGTGCTGTTCATTTTATCTGCTGCATCCATTTCCTTTACTTAATTCACCGGCAGAGAGACCCCTGTACCGGGTAGGGTCAGATTTCTCAGACGGCCAACCTAGGCCATGGCCTAGGGCGCATGTACAGAACGCCGCCCCGTGTCCCTTTTCCTGCAACCATTACAGTTGTCGCACCAGTTGGATGGACATGGGACATAGGCGCATATACAGAATGCCGCCCCGTGTCCCTTTTCTTGCAACCATTACAGTTGTCGCACCAGTTGGATGGACATGGGACATAGGCGCATGTACAGAACGCCGCCCCGTGTCCCTTTTCCTGCAACCATTACAGTTGTCGCACCAGTTGGATGGACATGGGACATAGGCGCATATACAGAAGGAATAACAATCAAATATTTACAGTATTATTTTGACGAGGTCATATAAAATGGTGTTTTTGAAATTTATATTCGTTACATTAAATATAGTGAGCGTAACGTTTTCTGTTTGTCTTCTGTGGACTTTACCGGAGATCAATTTAATAAGATCAGGCCACTTCAGTGAACTCAATACGATTTGAATTCATTGAAGTGGACTGATACGACAATGAATACAGCACGAATTCAATAAGGTTCATAAAACAGGGGAAAAGATAGATTAGATCAATAAAATATTTAAAATATAAAATACTGCTACGAGATTTTAAAAACATAAGAAGGGCGCAGTTCGGATCCGCACCGTAGTTTTTTTTGGGAAAACGTCGGGGTAAAATCATAAAACAAGCGTTTCGTATTAATATGTAATTTAATTATCAATGTCTTTAATACAATATTTACACCGAGTAGTATAATGGTTACAGAATAGATAAATCTCAAGTTTATCGCATGTAGCAAGGGTCTGTGGTAGCTCTTCTTATGTGTTATTTAGAGCAGCTTTTGATGGCGCCATCTGTTGACAGTATATAGAACTACATTTCGCGTATGCGCAGTAAAACATTATTTACTACAAATGTTAAAATTTGAATATTACAGGAAATATGAATACAATGTTTCTTTTACGTATTGTCAAGTATTCTGTAAGTTTCGTACAGTTCGAAAGAAATTCCGCATGTTAGAATAAAAAAACATGCTGAGTTTGAAATTTTCAATTTAATACCGATTTTTACTTATATTCTGATAAATATTTTTATTGTCTCACTTTGGGTCCTAGTAATACTCCACAAGATCTTTAAAATGACGCTAGAATCAACCTCCTAGCTAAACACGTTTCTACGCTACACTTTTTTATAACCTTACATACAGCTAATTCATAACAATCACGCGCATGCGCCTACGCTGGTACGATGACATCACAGGCAAAATGAATACTATGCGACAAACTCTTACAGATATGATCTATCCGTTGTGGGGTCAACCATTCTTTTCGCATTATTAATCTCGTAGTTATTAGCGATTCAAATCTGACGGTATTTTGTCACACAAGGAAGCTCGACCGACTATCACTGTAATGAGCGGAAAGACGTTTTCAAGTCAAAAGGACAAAGCAATAATTGAATCATCATGATAGTATTAGGATTTACATTTGTATGTCTGTATGAATAAGGTTACCTTTCAGTTCGTCATTAAAGTAATATGCTGAAATATAATCACAAATCCCGTATGTTTTAGAAACTTAAAATGAATGACAATGAAAATTAGATGAAGTTTAGAAAAAATCATTCAAATTATTATACATCATCCGGGAAAATATTTCACGTCGCGAAGCAATGCTTTAATATTCTGTATCAGAATGTAATTCTCACATAAAGCAGATGAATATTGTGCGCAAAGGACCATCTAGTGGGATGCGACTTCGTTATATAAAATACACTATATGTCTTATTCTTACTTTTCGATACAGCTTTCTCCTGTTATCGAAGGACGGAGGCAGAATTCTAATCGTTTTCTGCTGCGGCAGCAGCCCGATCATTATTTGTTTACCTGCCAGATGCCAGAACCACCTAAATCCTTAATAGGATTCTTTTCTCTCCTTTCTTTCTCTTCCCAAACCAAAATTATTGCCGAGACGAACATTATTTTCGTCTTACGCCGATTCGCAAAAGCCGTGATGAATTCTTCTTTCAGCAGCGAGCAGTCACAGATGGTAATGTAGATGGATCTTTAACGAGTTCGTCAAATTGACTTTCTTTTCCAACTTCGTGAAAGAAGCGGAAAGTAAAGTTGAAGAGAAAAAGTGAAGCCTAATTTCGTCTGCGGAGGAAAAGGAATCGAAGATTAAATATGAGAAGCATTTGGATGCGTTTGCTGACGTTAACTACATTTCCGATGAAACTTAGAAAGAACTCCAAAGTTTTAATTAAGAAAGATTTGTATCGTAATTGAATATGAGTCGTCAGTTTTACGATATCTTGAATGATTTATTTTTCCCACTTCGAAATATTTTTGTTGCATAAATCGTTGCAAGCTGGAGAAATTTTAATTTTGAATTACCGTTTTTTTATTTCTTAGGAAAATATAAGCTCTGTAATTAAAGATTTTTATATTTCAGTTATGTTTAGAAAAGAGTTTTTAGGAATACCCTTTATAAATTTGTAAGACACAACTCTCAAATAGATTTTCTTAAATTATATTTGTGACATATTCATCGACGCCAAATAAACTTGTTCGTTGTTATGCGAATGGGGTAAAAGGTCTTAAATTATTTATAACTTGCATTTGAAAGTTTTCTAAGCATAAAGAATTCCATACAGAATATGCTTTTAGGACTTAAATTTGACAAAATCAGTTTTTAGAAATTCACTTTTTAAAGCATATACACACACTAAAAATTATAATTTTTTTCCACTTTATAGCCTTTAATTTATAATTCCTTATTATAAATATTATGGGATTTTGAAATAAATTTTGGTAGTGGTACTACTACCAGGTGGTGCCCCTTCTATGAAATCAAAATTTACTTAATTAATCGATTAACTGATAATTAAGATCTAAAAATCTTAAAATAATGTATTGTCATCGGGAATACATAATGCGCAAAAAAATGAAGAACACTTTTTGAAAAGGATTGTAACTGGTGATGAATCGTAGGTTTGTGGCTATGATTCAAAGAGCTCGAGCATTCAAAGAGAACGAGCGATTTTTCAACGCACATTTTTGTCATATCAAATACGACGACAGCGCAGAACAAACATGTTTAAAGCTCGACAGTCCAGAAACAGCGAGAGCTACGCCCTTGTAACTTTCGGCGCATGCATGAAAGAGTTCTAGGTCAATATCTGCCAATCGTCTTCACTCTGCATACTTTAGCTCTCAGTGTAGAGCAAATGTCCCGAAACTTTTTGATCACACCTCGTGTATTCTCCAAAGGCTCTATCCACTATTAGCATACGCGATGGAAATAATACTTTGGTGTCTTATAAAAGACAAGCAATACCTTCACGGGGTTGCAAGAATGAATTTCAAATAATTTTTTTAAAAAGCTTACTTACTTACTTTCCCTCAGCAGCGGGATTATGACGACACGCGGTTTCGACGAAATGCATGCTGGGAATAGAACACCGCTACCTTGGTTACGAAGAATCGGGGGAAAATAGAGCGAAAATATTTCAACACTTCGGAAAAAAATTAATTAATATTCAACCATAAAAGATATTTTAACTGTTCTTGTTTTAAATCAGGGGGTAATATTCCATTCATTACCTCAAAAAAATGAAAGAGATAACTTTATTCGAACGGATGATGCAATAAATTTAAATACGAAAGCAAAATTTTGTCGGCAAAACTGACTATTTTTTAAAAAATTCTCAAAATTCAGTAAATTAATCTTGAAGCTCAAAACAAATTTCATCAGAAAGAAAGTTGTTTGTTCTATCTAATGGTGCATTGATTGTTTTTCAACTATCACTAGAAAAGATAATACAGCCGTAAACGTGCCGAAAATGGCCCAAAACAACACAAAACATGAAATAAAAAAATTCTAGATTAAATTTTAAAATTCCGGCTTCGAGGTGCATTCAGTCAACATCACGAATACCTGTGTGTCAAATTTCATGGCTGTAAATGCGATAGATTCGTCTGGACATCGCAGACACACACGCACACAAACATTGCCTTTTATAAGTATAGATTACTCAGAAGAGTATTTCAGCCAACATTCAATTTTGACAGGAAAATACCCTGGATTCTTTCATGTTGGCTGCTGCGAGAATAAGTTAAAAGCCATAGCGTGCTGAGACAAACCTCCTGCAAGCATGACTGAAAAGGTGCCTCTCACTCACCCTCTAGGTAGAAACGACATAATACCGGTAGATTCATTCATCAAAATTATCCCTTCTTCCTGGTAGCATCTTAGGAATCTTTCAGTCCATCAACAACCAGAACGGCATCTCTCCCATCGATGATTCTTCGAAAACTTAAACCCAACGAACAGCGCAGCCGAGCGCATCTATATCTGGATCCACGAAATTGAATATTTTAGTGCTGTTTAAATGAATGTGCAAGAACTGTTTAAACGAAATACGAAAATTTGCAATAATAAAATTTTTGCAGTTTCTTAATACAGGGTGTCCAACAAAGGACTCCCTCATTTTAAAATTAAGTAACTCGGCAACGGAGATCGATAGAAGAACGAAACCAGTGATATGCTTAGTCTGAAAGCCGTAAAAATCTGATACAAAAGTTTCAAAATTAGATATAAATGTTGCCGACAGGTGGCGCTGCAGGTTGTAATAGCTATTCATAATCCGATAAGAAATCTATAAACTGTCCTTGGCAAGCACGAAAAATGCCCAATTTGAATCGATTGTGATGTGATTGCAACGATTACATGCAAATGACAGTTTATAGCTTTCTTCTCGAAATCTGAACTGTGATTACAACGTACAGCGCCACCTGTCGGCAACATTTATAACTAATTTTGAAACTTTTGTATCGGATTTTTACGGCTTTCAGACTAAGCATATCACTGGTTTCGTTCTTCTATCGATCTCCGTTGCCGAGTTATTTAATTTTAAAATGAGGGAGTCCTTTGTTGGACACCCTGTATCTTTTCCATGTTCTTCCATTTGTATAATAAATATTTATAGTAGTTAGAAGTAGCGCATGTATAAAGTATCCGGTATTGATTTGTGCTGTTTAGCAACGGATTCCGAGACTACCATTTTTGGACGGTTTTACACCTGAAAGGGGTGTCAGGCAATGAGTCATACGAGCGCATTTCCGGAGTTCTTTGTTAGATCACGCTCAATAAAATGTAAACATCACCCTTCCATTCTTCACTTTCCCCTATTTTGATGAAAATAACTCTGCCAGTCGCATGCGCAAAAGCTCGGAGGGTTTCCGAATCCATTGCTAAACAATATGTAGAATTGCCTTTGTATTTCTTTGTATTTATATATGATTTTTTATTTAGTCTATTTTCATTTGTTTCTTTTTACTTTTGTGCAGGTTTTCGAAACAGATTGTGTAACGTGTCCCCTAACATCAAAAGTGAAAGAAACGCTCCTTTCGCCAAATTGTTCGATGAATCAAGGATTTAATGGGCAAATAGCGAGATTCAGGGTATCGAGTACCTGATACTTTCTTGCACTATATTCACTCCCCCAAGATGTTTACTTATCAACAGTCTAAAGAAGAACAATTTAGCATAGTTTCAATCTTTCTCTACTTTTTTTCCAGAACAAAATATCTTTTGTGCCATTTTGTAAATCTATCGACGGCATTTCTCCTCGCATTGTTTAGATTGGAAATTTTGTGCACGTTTACCCCATATATACATTTAATTTTTTTCTCATTATTTATATTATTTTTTTCATTTTCAATATTGGAATTTTTTATACACATATATATTTGAATCAGTCGCTTTTTTCTTTGTTTCTTGTGAGAAATAGGTGTGCTTTTATGTGTTGTGTGATATTTTGTATATTTGTGTGTTTTTATCCGATTTTTGAATGTTTTATTTTTATCATTTTTCTACACCTTGTAAATCCTTTACTCCATTTCTCAATATTATTATCCATGTGTTTGTATAGATGTGACCAGTTACTGTATATTTATATCATACAATTACGGTTATTTTTTATGGAATTTGAATATGTGCCTGTATCTTTTCCCCTTGATAATTTACTTCATTCCTCAATTCCATTCATGTGTTCTTATGGATGTGGGCAATTATTGTACAATTGTTTAATATTTTTTTCTTTATGGAATTTTGCATTTTTATCACGTCCTTTGAAACTTCTATCAACCGCTTATTGAGTATTTTACTTACTTCTGCAAGCCTTGTGTTGTACTTGTTGATGCGCAAGGAATTTTTTCTCAGGAGAATGCAAAAAAATGGCATGGAGTGTTCTGTTCTCTAAGTTTGCTAAATTAAATCAGACCAGAGTCTTTGGCAGATTTTAAAAATAATCGTTGCAATTTTGTAATTTAAAAAAACTCAAGATTAGAATTAAATATCTTTTCTCCATTAGAAACTGCATTCGAGAAATGTATGGCATAATTGTAATGTCGATCCAAACAGGTCAAACAAAAAACAATTTAACGAAACTGTCACCATTTTTAAATAAATGATTCCCTTGAAACGATTACCAGTATACTGGTTGAAATAGAATATTTACATTAAACGAAACATCAATCACATGTTTCTGGTGATTTAAAAGTGTTTATCAGCTCTTTTTCAGGAAGCGATAATGAATAAGTTAAACATCATCATCCATTACAGCTTCTTGAAATGTAGAACAGTGATTGATTGCAGCAGATGTTCGGTTCGAAACTATTCTTTTGCCTTAACATGTATCGCTTTTAATATTCCATAAGCACAGCCGTCGTGTCTGCTATTGAAATTAACGTCATTCTTGGAATGTGCGGACTTCTGAACTGGAATTGAAGTAGAAGGTCTGGAAATTCCCTGAGAAACTTCCTTGCAAGCTTCAAGGGTATGTCACGATGCATTCGTGCTGCTTTCCTTTCAGATGTTTTCAGAGAGTGTACTTACAAAACTAATTTTACTTTTTAAAACCAAAAATTTATGAAACAATATTATTAATATAGGAAAACTGGTTGCAGGGGAAATGGCTCCCGGCTTGAGCAACCATAATTATGGGAAACTTATTGATCTCGGTCGAAGCCAACATAACTTTTAGAAAGAGCATTATCTTATGGGCACTCTAGGGGTAAATGCACCAAAGATAAAGCATGCGAAACAGGAGTTAAAAACTGAATTATTTATTATTGAAACAGCATAATATGAAATGAGAAAAGTATTTACACAGGTATTATTTACATTTTAGATATTAGGGATTTAGGGTTTGTTGCTTAATTAAGATATTAACTTTCACCTCGTTAAAAGGTTTAATTATAGTTACAGCTTAGTTATAGGTTACAGATTCAGATTACAGTTACATCCATCGCCCATCTCCGCCGTGCTGACAGGGACAAGACCCCGTTAACTGCCTACGCTCGCATCTACCGCATGTCTGCTTGATTTCAAAAAGTCATCTCCCCCCGATTAAAACATTACACTGGGTTTTAACGGAGAGCTTACACCCACGCATCACGTGATTAGCACGAAGAGACCACGTGATCTTTATCTTCCGATATCTTTCCGCTGACACAACAATTATTCAAATGAGCTTGTTCGGAAAGTGAGAAATTATTATTAGGAAGGAATTAAACTTACGCTTTTAAGCTAGACGGGAAAAGTACAATTCCTACATTAATATAGCAATATGCGAATGCTCAGATTTTTATTTAATTTGCCTCCTTAATATCATTTAATGAAACAAACGTTTTGAACTTCTTAAGTTTCAAATCATTTTTAAAATAATATTTTACAAGTTATAAAGTATGTCGATCTCTGAGCACAGATGTAACGAACGTGTAAATTTAACGCCTGCTGAGGATTGTGGTTGCCTGAGGAGGTGCTTTCATGGGACCGGAAGGTTCCAGATTCAAAATCCGATCCCATCCAAGATCCGCCGTGTGTGTGGGCCCGCCGCACCTGAAGTCTGACGTCGAGGATCAAACTTCCTCTTCTGTTGTTGTGGGAATGTTTGTCGAGGGGGAACCGCATCGGGTATCGTCCTTCTGACCATCGTTCAGCATTAAGAGGCGCATCCCAAATAACTCTCTTGTTTCAAAACTGGACGTCAATGTTAAAGCCATATCACACGAGCAAAAATTTGCCAACCCAACCCTCAACTCAACCGTACGTTCAACTCAAAACTTGAGAAATGAGTTTAATCTGCCGTCTGATATGGAAGTTGGGGTTGAGGAAAATACACTCAACCCTGTCAATTTCTCGCGACAGAGTTGACCAACCTTGTATCTGAACCAATCAGATGAATTGTTGACTGCTTTCGTCACACAACGTCATACTCAAAGATGGAGGCTCCCATGAAGTGGTCGTTCCCCAGCTGATATGCATTGCCTCATATTTCTGTCCATACTCTTTATTAACTTTCCAGCAGGCGCGCGTTTTCAAAAGATACTTGCATTTTGCATCGTATTACATATTTATATCGTTCTTTTATGAATTTAAGTGCAATTTTTATTTATAAAATCTTTGTTTACTATTAAGCTAATAAATAAAGATAACATAAATAAAAGTTGTATTTATTTTTGTAAAACAGCACGATATATTTATGTAATACGATGCACGATATGTCGCAAAATTTGTGCAGGCTCGCCCGCTGGAAAGTTAATAACGTGTATAGAATCAAAATAAGCGACAACAACAAACAGCACGAATAAAATTTTCGCCAAATATAAGGATAGAGTTATAATTCTGACGGTCGGAAAATAAAAACTGCTACCAACTCCTTACCCAACGATGGCAACCCTAGTTCGGTTGAAATTGGGATCAGAGTTGGAGATACAGTTGAGTTGGCGGTTGCGTTG
>BGPR01043017.1:0-13079 GCA_013235015.1 Araneus ventricosus
TCAACATATGAATGTACAATTCAGGGTCCACAGTGCGATACAAATTCTCAACAGAAGTTCTTGCGCGATGGACCTGTTGTTCGCACTGTCTGAAATGTTTACCTGGAAACAAACTTCTTGTGAAAACATGAGGTTAAAGTTTGCTTTGCGTGCAATTAACATAATGAAAAGTTGCGGGCCTAAGCCAACGTGCCTAAAAAGTTGTGATGAAGTTAAAATTCTCATATTCTGTGCTGCTTCTGTCTCGTATGAGTAATAGGTTTTTTTAATATAAAATTCGAATTTTATTCAGACGCATCCTCCAAAGAATCGTGACAGATATAAAATGATTCAAACGGAAAAAAGACAAAACATAATTTTCTTGGTCTTTTTTTTATATAGAGGCTATTAGAGTAAAACTGAAACTGATATTCCTCTGAAATTCCCAAGGACTCTAGCATCCCCTCAGTAATGGAATCTAATAAAGAGGTGCGGAATGGTCATGACAGCTAACTAAGGCAAATGGATTCTACTTAGGATAATTCTTCCATTTTGATGTGTGACAGAAAGCTAAAGATTTTAAAAAAATAATCCAGTTTTATTTAATTTATACATCTTCCTAAATTTGAGGGGTTTGATTATGAATTGATTGGTTTTATTAAGTGGGAATTCAAACGTTTCGTTACGATTACACATTTCTCATTCACATCTATTGAAAAATAATTAAAACTTTAAAACATATTAAATACACCATTCAATGAAAGTTTACTGGTCCCACTCTCAATAGGAACACAATTAAGAAAATCATCTTGACTTAAAATATTCCATTCATTATTTCAAAATCATAATTTATAATTGAATTTTCCTATAGTTTTCATTAATTAAGGATTTATGTCCTGATTTCTTTTCCTACGTTTGGATCGCGAAACTTTGTCTGATGAAAAGCGTTTATCAACGATTTTTCTTCTCAGGAAGGGGTTACAAGCTCAAAGAGTTTACGGAGTCCCGATTTAGTAGGGGAGAGGAAGGTAAAACCGGGTACCCTTGGTTCTGGCGCTATTATTTTATCTTTTATTATTTATCTAGCAGACAAATACTGAATTACACTCTACCAGGCAAGAAAGGGGATCAGTCATAGTGGCGTGTTGTAGCTGTTGAATTCACTGCATCAGTGAAGATTTATTTGTTTTAAGACGTCAACTCTCAAATGTTCGTTTTATTCTAAACTATCCTTACTAAAAATCATCACAGTTATAAAAACTATATTTAGTCCAGCTTATTATACGCTTCTAAGGATTTATTCCTGTCAAAAAAGGATTTACTCCAATATTGCGCGGTTCTATATCTTTTTTTATAACATCTGCACTGGGGGTAAAACCGGGTACTCCAAGTGGCGTAAGACCGGGACAGTCAGTACTGATCATTTCTCCGATGAAGACGATAAAAACACATCACAGACGTTGATTATTTATATTTTAATGATGTATTTTCTAATTTAAATAAAGGGTTAATCTATTGTAAAAACTGTCTTAGCTGCGCCCACGAAAGCTGTAGTGGCGCGGAGGAAGAAGACAACTGCTGTACAAGTGAATTTTGTAACTAATATTCTTAAATTGACATATAAGGCAAAAAGATTGCAACTTTCGACAGAAAATTGAGTTTTCCTAATTTCCCACAAAGTTAACATGTGTACCCGGTTTTAGTGGGGTAAAACCGGATAGTTTGACTTTTTTATAAGAAAATCATTGATAAAAAAGTAATGAAACTGCGACTTTTCTGGAAAGATATATTGTACTCCGATAAAAAATGAATATTTTAATAAAATTTGACAGGCTCTATGTCGAATAGTTTAGCTCCAACAGACATTCGAACCTTAGCTAGCCGGTTTTACCTCACTTTCCCCTAAATTAAAAAATGAACGCATCAAATGCGAAGCCTAAAGTAGCTCTAAATTTCTTTAATACTCACAAAACAGATACAAGGCACCGTTCATCAAATAAACAAGTTTTCGAACTCTATAGAAGTAGAATAGAATATCATAGTATTTTTTAAGTAAATGTATTTTCAAGTTTTCATCTTTGTTGTATACCAGAAGATGGTTTAAAGAAGGTAAATATAGACATATTTTTCATGTAACTTGTTTTACTCGTTTTACATTCAGGAACGTTCAAAAGCAAGGTTTATTGATAAAAGTTGGGAAGAAACTACAACAAAATGATTGCATAGAAGCTTATTTTCCCTCCAAAGAGTATTTGTTGTCAAGTGCTACATAAAATCTTTTGAAAACCCTCACCTCAGGAATATTTTTTATCTTTGTGTTTTTCAATGAGCTTCCTGCATTAGTTCTTAAAATGTCATTATTTTTGTCGGAACGAAAAGAAATAAGGTAAACTCCTTTTCTATTTTAATAAACTTCTTCAAAATTGTCTATTTAAATATTTCTGTCTAAGAAATAACTCAAAGTCATTTTAGTCAAATAGACTATGAAAAAGTGCGCGCTTTCTTTTGCGAAGCAAAAGCTATTACAGAGTTTTTCATTTCAAAGCAGTCGTCAACTTTGTTCCTATGTATTCATTATCTTTGACATTTCTTTCACCCGTTCTTCTTTATTCGAGCAAAGTAAGTTCATCGTTTGATCCTTTGACTTTTCAGTCAAAATCGTGACCGGAAACAGCTTCCAACAAACTGGAAAGAACTACATTCATTTTTCTTCCGTGAAATTACTCAGCTAACGTACGTTACAGCTTCGTGAAGCTCAAGAATTGGTCTCCGTGGACAGAAAACCTTGAAAAATAATAGAATTCGATCCGGGTTTTATAGGAACTCGGTAAGTGAGAGGTAATTTCAAATGACTTCGAATACAAATTGGTGTTTAAAGGAAATTGCAACATGATTAGCCGAGCTTTATACAGAATCCGAATTACCACACCAGATCGACTTCAAATATTAAGAGAAACTTCAGAGCTAAACTTGAGTTAAAAATACTTTTATCACATGGTTGGAGTAAGTGGGGCTTTATCCGTGTAATATATGTTATATAATATATGTTATCCGTGTAATATAATAAAATATGTTTAGGTTAGGTTTCTTATAATTCAAACCAGCTGAAATGAAATATAATCGTAACTGATTTATGAGTGGAACAGTATATACCTTAACCTTAACGAAGTTACCCCCGACTTGCCTTAGCACTCGGGGCCTCTCAATGACAGCCGCTGCAACTCGAGTACTGAGGCCGGAGTCCAAATAGACTTCACCGACCACGGCCCGACTCCTCTCAAAGGAGGTACATACTACCACTGGTGGGAGGTAACTCAACCCCCGCAATTGCTATACCCCCAGGGGAAGCGAGAACCCGCTTACTTATCCGGCGGCTTCTCATCCGTGCCCCCATAATAAGTTTTTTTAAATTGTAACTTTACTGATATGTTATCAAGAACTCTGATTGGATAGAGTACAAAAATAGCAATATTGGTGTAAGTATGAAATGACGAGAATTCTTATTTGCACGAGCATTCAAAAATAAATGATGACACAGAAACATTTCAAAACAGATATTCTTTTTAATTGTAATTAATGATATTGTATCTTTATTTTTTACTGATGAAAAATTATTACATTCTTGTTTATTGTTTTTGGTACTATTAGATTATCATAATCTGTTTTCAATTCTTTGCATTTTAATAAGTATACAATGCGCTACGCAAATAAAACTTTCTCTAATAAGTTATTGTTTGGAGCTTCGGATTTATTTTTCTTGAAAAGAAATGTTAAAAAGTTATTAACATTTGCAAATAACTGTTACAAATTCTGCACTGTACCAATATAATATACTTGATTTTTTCACAGTCGTTGTTAGTGTGGTCTGGAATTTCACCGAAGGAGTAACAGTACACGACGAGACAAACAATTTTTGCAATAGAATATGGTGTCGCAAACACGCAAGTCGACCGCTCCAGAGGTCCCGGTGCCAGTGGATTGAGTCAAAGAAAAAAATACAGCAAATAAAGTGTACAAAGAGGTTTAATGGAATGCAAATTCACAATAGCACGACAACACAGTTGCATGCATAATAACAATATGCGGAGACTGTATCGCTTCGAAAGGCAACACCTATATTTTAAGTTACTCGGTTTGTTGTCGATAACGGCGTCCTATCGTACATGTCATGCTGCGTGCGACTTTTAATATTTTGGTGTTGTGAATGCGCATTCCATTAAACCTGTGCGATTCATTTTATCTGCTGTATCCATTTCCTTTACTTAATTCACCGGCAGAGAGACCCCTGTACCGGGTAGGGTCAGATTTCTCAGAGGGCCAACCTAGGCCACGGCCTAGGGCGCATGTACAGAACGCCGCCCCGTGTCCCTTTTCCTGCAACCATTACAGTTGTCGCACCAGTTGGATGGACATGGGACATAGGCGCATATACAGAATGCCGCCCCGTGTCCCTTTTCTTGCAACCATTACAGTTGTCGCACCAGTTGGATGGACATGGGACATAGGCGCATGTACAGAACGCCGCCCCGTGTCCCTTTTCCTGCAACCATTACAGTTGTCGCACCAGTTGGATGGACATGGGACATAGGCGCATATACAGAAGGAATAACAATCAAATATTTACAGTATTATTTTGACGAGGTCATATAAAATGGTGTTTTTGAAATTTATATTCGTTACATTAAATATAGTGAGCGTAACGTTTTCTGTTTGTCTTCTGTGGACTTTACCGGAGATCAATTTAATAAGATCAGGCCACTTCAGTGAACTCAATACGATTTGAATTCATTGAAGTGGACTGATACGACAATGAATACAGCACGAATTCAATAAGGTTCATAAAACAGGGGAAAAGATAGATTAGATCAATAAAATATTTAAAATATAAAATACTGCTACGAGATTTTAAAAACATAAGAAGGGCGCAGTTCGGATCCGCACCGTAGTTTTTTTTGGGAAAACGTCGGGGTAAAATCATAAAACAAGCGTTTCGTATTAATATGTAATTTAATTATCAATGTCTTTAATACAATATTTACACCGAGTAGTATAATGGTTACAGAATAGATAAATCTCAAGTTTATCGCATGTAGCAAGGGTCTGTGGTAGCTCTTCTTATGTGTTATTTAGAGCAGCTTTTGATGGCGCCATCTGTTGACAGTATATAGAACTACATTTCGCGTATGCGCAGTAAAACATTATTTACTACAAATGTTAAAATTTGAATATTACAGGAAATATGAATACAATGTTTCTTTTACGTATTGTCAAGTATTCTGTAAGTTTCGTACAGTTCGAAAGAAATTCCGCATGTTAGAATAAAAAAACATGCTGAGTTTGAAATTTTCAATTTAATACCGATTTTTACTTATATTCTGATAAATATTTTTATTGTCTCACTTTGGGTCCTAGTAATACTCCACAAGATCTTTAAAATGACGCTAGAATCAACCTCCTAGCTAAACACGTTTCTACGCTACACTTTTTTATAACCTTACATACAGCTAATTCATAACAATCACGCGCATGCGCCTACGCTGGTACGATGACATCACAGGCAAAATGAATACTATGCGACAAACTCTTACAGATATGATCTATCCGTTGTGGGGTCAACCATTCTTTTCGCATTATTAATCTCGTAGTTATTAGCGATTCAAATCTGACGGTATTTTGTCACACAAGGAAGCTCGACCGACTATCACTGTAATGAGCGGAAAGACGTTTTCAAGTCAAAAGGACAAAGCAATAATTGAATCATCATGATAGTATTAGGATTTACATTTGTATGTCTGTATGAATAAGGTTACCTTTCAGTTCGTCATTAAAGTAATATGCTGAAATATAATCACAAATCCCGTATGTTTTAGAAACTTAAAATGAATGACAATGAAAATTAGATGAAGTTTAGAAAAAATCATTCAAATTATTATACATCATCCGGGAAAATATTTCACGTCGCGAAGCAATGCTTTAATATTCTGTATCAGAATGTAATTCTCACATAAAGCAGATGAATATTGTGCGCAAAGGACCATCTAGTGGGATGCGACTTCGTTATATAAAATACACTATATGTCTTATTCTTACTTTTCGATACAGCTTTCTCCTGTTATCGAAGGACGGAGGCAGAATTCTAATCGTTTTCTGCTGCGGCAGCAGCCCGATCATTATTTGTTTACCTGCCAGATGCCAGAACCACCTAAATCCTTAATAGGATTCTTTTCTCTCCTTTCTTTCTCTTCCCAAACCAAAATTATTGCCGAGACGAACATTATTTTCGTCTTACGCCGATTCGCAAAAGCCGTGATGAATTCTTCTTTCAGCAGCGAGCAGTCACAGATGGTAATGTAGATGGATCTTTAACGAGTTCGTCAAATTGACTTTCTTTTCCAACTTCGTGAAAGAAGCGGAAAGTAAAGTTGAAGAGAAAAAGTGAAGCCTAATTTCGTCTGCGGAGGAAAAGGAATCGAAGATTAAATATGAGAAGCATTTGGATGCGTTTGCTGACGTTAACTACATTTCCGATGAAACTTAGAAAGAACTCCAAAGTTTTAATTAAGAAAGATTTGTATCGTAATTGAATATGAGTCGTCAGTTTTACGATATCTTGAATGATTTATTTTTCCCACTTCGAAATATTTTTGTTGCATAAATCGTTGCAAGCTGGAGAAATTTTAATTTTGAATTACCGTTTTTTTATTTCTTAGGAAAATATAAGCTCTGTAATTAAAGATTTTTATATTTCAGTTATGTTTAGAAAAGAGTTTTTAGGAATACCCTTTATAAATTTGTAAGACACAACTCTCAAATAGATTTTCTTAAATTATATTTGTGACATATTCATCGACGCCAAATAAACTTGTTCGTTGTTATGCGAATGGGGTAAAAGGTCTTAAATTATTTATAACTTGCATTTGAAAGTTTTCTAAGCATAAAGAATTCCATACAGAATATGCTTTTAGGACTTAAATTTGACAAAATCAGTTTTTAGAAATTCACTTTTTAAAGCATATACACACACTAAAAATTATAATTTTTTTCCACTTTATAGCCTTTAATTTATAATTCCTTATTATAAATATTATGGGATTTTGAAATAAATTTTGGTAGTGGTACTACTACCAGGTGGTGCCCCTTCTATGAAATCAAAATTTACTTAATTAATCGATTAACTGATAATTAAGATCTAAAAATCTTAAAATAATGTATTGTCATCGGGAATACATAATGCGCAAAAAAATGAAGAACACTTTTTGAAAAGGATTGTAACTGGTGATGAATCGTAGGTTTGTGGCTATGATTCAAAGAGCTCGAGCATTCAAAGAGAACGAGCGATTTTTCAACGCACATTTTTGTCATATCAAATACGACGACAGCGCAGAACAAACATGTTTAAAGCTCGACAGTCCAGAAACAGCGAGAGCTACGCCCTTGTAACTTTCGGCGCATGCATGAAAGAGTTCTAGGTCAATATCTGCCAATCGTCTTCACTCTGCATACTTTAGCTCTCAGTGTAGAGCAAATGTCCCGAAACTTTTTGATCACACCTCGTGTATTCTCCAAAGGCTCTATCCACTATTAGCATACGCGATGGAAATAATACTTTGGTGTCTTATAAAAGACAAGCAATACCTTCACGGGGTTGCAAGAATGAATTTCAAATAATTTTTTTAAAAAGCTTACTTACTTACTTTCCCTCAGCAGCGGGATTATGACGACACGCGGTTTCGACGAAATGCATGCTGGGAATAGAACACCGCTACCTTGGTTACGAAGAATCGGGGGAAAATAGAGCGAAAATATTTCAACACTTCGGAAAAAAATTAATTAATATTCAACCATAAAAGATATTTTAACTGTTCTTGTTTTAAATCAGGGGGTAATATTCCATTCATTACCTCAAAAAAATGAAAGAGATAACTTTATTCGAACGGATGATGCAATAAATTTAAATACGAAAGCAAAATTTTGTCGGCAAAACTGACTATTTTTTAAAAAATTCTCAAAATTCAGTAAATTAATCTTGAAGCTCAAAACAAATTTCATCAGAAAGAAAGTTGTTTGTTCTATCTAATGGTGCATTGATTGTTTTTCAACTATCACTAGAAAAGATAATACAGCCGTAAACGTGCCGAAAATGGCCCAAAACAACACAAAACATGAAATAAAAAAATTCTAGATTAAATTTTAAAATTCCGGCTTCGAGGTGCATTCAGTCAACATCACGAATACCTGTGTGTCAAATTTCATGGCTGTAAATGCGATAGATTCGTCTGGACATCGCAGACACACACGCACACAAACATTGCCTTTTATAAGTATAGATTACTCAGAAGAGTATTTCAGCCAACATTCAATTTTGACAGGAAAATACCCTGGATTCTTTCATGTTGGCTGCTGCGAGAATAAGTTAAAAGCCATAGCGTGCTGAGACAAACCTCCTGCAAGCATGACTGAAAAGGTGCCTCTCACTCACCCTCTAGGTAGAAACGACATAATACCGGTAGATTCATTCATCAAAATTATCCCTTCTTCCTGGTAGCATCTTAGGAATCTTTCAGTCCATCAACAACCAGAACGGCATCTCTCCCATCGATGAATCATCGAAAACTTAAACCCAACGAACAGCGCAGCCGAGCGCATCTATATCTGGATCCACGAAATTGAATATTTTAGTGCTGTTTAAATGAATGTGCAAGAACTGTTTAAACGAAATACGAAAATTTGCAATAATAAAATTTTTGCAGTTTCTTAATACAGGGTGTCCAACAAAGGACTCCCTCATTTTAAAATTAAGTAACTCGGCAACGGAGATCGATAGAAGAACGAAACCAGTGATATGCTTAGTCTGAAAGCCGTAAAAATCCGATACAAAAGTTTCAAAATTAGTTATAAATGTTGCCGACAGGTGGCGCTGTACGTTGTAATCACAGTTCAGATTTCGAGAAGAAAGCTATAAACTGTCATTTGCATGTAATCGTTGCAATCACATCACAATCGATTCAAATTGGGCATTTTTCGTGCTTGCCAAGGACAGTTTATAGATTTCTTATCGGATTATGAATAGCTATTACAACCTGCAGCGCCACCTGTCGGCAACATTTATATCTAATTTTGAAACTTTTGTATCAGATTTTTACGGCTTTCAGACTAAGCATATCACTGGTTTCGTTCTTCTATCGATCTCCGTTGCCGAGTTATTTAATTTTAAAATGAGGGAGTCCTTTGTTGGACACCCTGTATCTTTTCCATGTTCTTCCATTTGTATAATAAATATTTATAGTAGTTAGAAGTAGCGCATGTATAAAGTATCCGGTATTGATTTGTGCTGTTTAGCAACGGATTCCGAGACTACCATTTTTGGACGGTTTTACACCTGAAAGGGGTGTCAGGCAATGAGTCATACGAGCGCATTTCCGGAGTTCTTTGTTAGATCACGCTCAATAAAATGTAAACATCACCCTTCCATTCTTCACTTTCCCCTATTTTGATGAAAATAACTCTGCCAGTCGCATGCGCAAAAGCTCGGAGGGTTTCCGAATCCATTGCTAAACAATATGTAGAATTGCCTTTGTATTTCTTTGTATTTATATATGATTTTTTATTTAGTCTATTTTCATTTGTTTCTTTTTACTTTTGTGCAGGTTTTCGAAACAGATTGTGTAACGTGTCCCCTAACATCAAAAGTGAAAGAAACGCTCCTTTCGCCAAATTGTTCGATGAATCAAGGATTTAATGGGCAAATAGCGAGATTCAGGGTATCGAGTACCTGATACTTTCTTGCACTATATTCACTCCCCCAAGATGTTTACTTATCAACAGTCTAAAGAAGAACAATTTAGCATAGTTTCAATCTTTCTCTACTTTTTTTCCAGAACAAAATATCTTTTGTGCCATTTTGTAAATCTATCGACGGCATTTCTCCTCGCATTGTTTAGATTGGAAATTTTGTGCACGTTTACCCCATATATACATTTAATTTTTTTCTCATTATTTATATTATTTTTTTCATTTTCAATATTGGAATTTTTTATACACATATATATTTGAATCAGTCGCTTTTTTCTTTGTTTCTTGTGAGAAATAGGTGTGCTTTTATGTGTTGTGTGATATTTTGTATATTTGTGTGTTTTTATCCGATTTTTGAATGTTTTATTTTTATCATTTTTCTACACCTTGTAAATCCTTTACTCCATTTCTCAATATTATTATCCATGTGTTTGTATAGATGTGACCAGTTACTGTATATTTATATCATACAATTACGGTTATTTTTTATGGAATTTGAATATGTGCCTGTATCTTTTCCCCTTGATAATTTACTTCATTCCTCAATTCCATTCATGTGTTCTTATGGATGTGGGCAATTATTGTACAATTGTTTAATATTTTTTTCTTTATGGAATTTTGCATTTTTATCACGTCCTTTGAAACTTCTATCAACCGCTTATTGAGTATTTTACTTACTTCTGCAAGCCTTGTGTTGTACTTGTTGATGCGCAAGGAATTTTTTCTCAGGAGAATGCAAAAAAATGGCATGGAGTGTTCTGTTCTCTAAGTTTGCTAAATTAAATCAGACCAGAGTCTTTGGCAGATTTTAAAAATAATCGTTGCAATTTTGTAATTTAAAAAAACTCAAGATTAGAATTAAATATCTTTTCTCCATTAGAAACTGCATTCGAGAAATGTATGGCATAATTGTAATGTCGATCCAAACAGGTCAAACAAAAAACAATTTAACGAAACTGTCACCATTTTTAAATAAATGATTCCCTTGAAACGATTACCAGTATACTGGTTGAAATAGAATATTTACATTAAACGAAACATCAATCACATGTTTCTGGTGATTTAAAAGTGTTTATCAGCTCTTTTTCAGGAAGCGATAATGAATAAGTTAAACATCATCATCCATTACAGCTTCTTGAAATGTAGAACAGTGATTGATTGCAGCAGATGTTCGGTTCGAAACTATTCTTTTGCCTTAACATGTATCGCTTTTAATATTCCATAAGCACAGCCGTCGTGTCTGCTATTGAAATTAACGTCATTCTTGGAATGTGCGGACTTCTGAACTGGAATTGAAGTAGAAGGTCTGGAAATTCCCTGAGAAACTTCCTTGCAAGCTTCAAGGGTATGTCACGATGCATTCGTGCTGCTTTCCTTTCAGATGTTTTCAGAGAGTGTACTTACAAAACTAATTTTACTTTTTAAAACCAAAAATTTATGAAACAATATTATTAATATAGGAAAACTGGTTGCAGGGGAAATGGCTCCCGGCTTGAGCAACCATAATTATGGGAAACTTATTGATCTCGGTCGAAGCCAACATAACTTTTAGAAAGAGCATTATCTTATGGGCACTCTAGGGGTAAATGCACCAAAGATAAAGCATGCGAAACAGGAGTTAAAAACTGAATTATTTATTATTGAAACAGCATAATATGAAATGAGAAAAGTATTTACACAGGTATTATTTACATTTTAGATATTAGGGATTTAGGGTTTGTTGCTTAATTAAGATATTAACTTTCACCTCGTTAAAAGGTTTAATTATAGTTACAGCTTAGTTATAGGTTACAGATTCAGATTACAGTTACATCCATCGCCCATCTCCGCCGTGCTGACAGGGACAAGACCCCGTTAACTGCCTACGCTCGCATCTACCGCATGTCTGCTTGATTTCAAAAAGTCATCTCCCCCCGATTAAAACATTACACTGGGTTTTAACGGAGAGCTTACACCCACGCATCACGTGATTAGCACGAAGAGACCACGTGATCTTTATCTTCCGATATCTTTCCGCTGACACAACAATTATTCAAATGAGCTTGTTCGGAAAGTGAGAAATTATTATTAGGAAGGAATTAAACTTACGCTTTTAAGCTAGACGGGAAAAGTACAATTCCTACATTAATATAGCAATATGCGAATGCTCAGATTTTTATTTAATTTGCCTCCTTAATATCATTTAATGAAACAAACGTTTTGAACTTCTTAAGTTTCAAATCATTTTTAAAATAATATTTTACAAGTTATAAAGTATGTCGATCTCTGAGCACAGATGTAACGAACGTGTAAATTTAACGCCTGCTGAGGATTGTGGTTGCCTGAGGAGGTGCTTTCATGGGACCGGAAGGTTCCAGATTCAAAATCCGATCCCATCCAAGATCCGCCGTGTGTGTGGGCCCGCCGCACCTGAAGTCTGACGTCGAGGATCAAACTTCCTCTTCTGTTGTTGTGGGAATGTTTGTCGAGGGGGAACCGCATCGGGTATCGTCCTTCTGACCATCGTTCAGCATTAAGAGGCGCATCCCAAATAACTCTCTTGTTTCAAAACTGGACGTCAATGTTAAAGCCATATCACACGAGCAAAAATTTGCCAACCCAACCCTCAACTCAACCGTACGTTCAACTCAAAACTTGAGAAATGAGTTTAATCTGCCGTCTGATATGGAAGTTGGGGTTGAGGAAAATACACTCAACCCTGTCAATTTCTCGCGACAGAGTTGACCAACCTTGTATCTGAACCAATCAGATGAATTGTTGACTGCTTTCGTCACACAACGTCATACTCAAAGATGGAGGCTCCCATGAAGTGGTCGTTCCCCAGCTGATATGCATTGCCTCATATTTCTGTCCATACTCTTTATTAACTTTCCAGCAGGCGCGCGTTTTCAAAAGATACTTGCATTTTGCATCGTATTACATATTTATATCGTTCTTTTATGAATTTAAGTGCAATTTTTATTTATAAAATCTTTGTTTACTATTAAGCTAATAAATAAAGATAACATAAATAAAAGTTGTATTTATTTTTGTAAAACAGCACGATATATTTATGTAATACGATGCACGATATGTCGCAAAATTTGTGCAGGCTCGCCCGCTGGAAAGTTAATAACGTGTATAGAATCAAAATAAGCGACAACAACAAACAGCACGAATAAAATTTTCGCCAAATATAAGGATAGAGTTATAATTCTGACGGTCGGAAAATAAAAACTGCTACCAACTCCTTACCCAACGATGGCAACCCTAGTTCGGTTGAAATTGGGATCAGAGTTGGAGATACAGTTGAGTTGGCGGTTGCGTTG